>JAFVLL020008246.1:74783-96989 GCA_021397915.2 Tor tambroides
TCTCTAGAGATGAGGGTACACATATGCACTATTCACAAGAGCTGCCTTTGGCAAAATAAAATAAAACAAAATTAAAAAAAGATGGAGAGAAGAAAAAGGTTATCACACAAAGTCCGTCAAACACAGGCAAACAGTGGAGGAGGAAAGAACCAGTCTGTACTAATGCAGTGTCACTTTTGTAATGAGAAGCTGTCTGGCAAACATAGACATGAGGAAGTAAATCTAAGAACAGATTTGACTGGGAACCCTTTGTAAGATTGCATTTAACTGCATCTATGTGACCATTTTCACCCTCCCTCTGCGGATTTCGTCTTCTGTTGCATTAGCAGAGAATGGCCGAAGAATTGCATTTTTGCTTATCATAAAGTATTACCATGATGCATCAGTCAGACAAAAAAGGCTTCATATATATCAGTCAAAACATAACCAAGTCTAATTTCTGTGGAAAAGTGGCTTTTCCTCAGAATTAAACTTGAAGGCACAGTTGCACGGACAAAAGTTAACAGGAGCAGACCTTTAGTGGCTTTGCGATGAGTCTCTTTGGCCACTTGGAAGATCTCCTCATTCGTGACTTCGAGGAGGACTTCGGTAAGAAGTGTTTTAGTCATCAGCATCTGTGGGAAGCAAAGAGGGAAGTTAGAGAAGCACAAGTCACAAGAATGGACAGGTGAATTCTGAGACAGAAGTGTGTGTGAACACACCAGCTGAAACTCTTTTTCCTCTTCTGTCATTTCTGGTTCACTTTGGTCTTCCTGAACAGGAGGAGAACTTCTACCACCAAACTCCAGCCTTTTTCCCGATATGCCATCCTCTCCAGCACCATCTTCTTCACCATCCTCATCATCACTGTCCTAAATTAAAGAGGAGTAGGTGATTGGACCAGAGACTATACGCTTGTGGGTGACATAAGCGCCGAGAGGAATTATTAGTGTTAGTGTGCAACATCTAACAAGCAATTTAACTAAACTTAAAAGACTCCATGAAATCAATTGGAGTCTTGTGGATCAGTCAATGTCAGTTAGTCACCTATGCATTAGATTACACACCTATAAGTTGTAAAAAAAAAAAAAAATTCTCTTTTAGCAGATATACTCTACTGTTTAAAAGTTTGGGGATTTGAAAGAAGTCACTTATGCTCACCAAGGCTGCATTTAATTGAGGGGAAAAAAAAAAAAAACAGTAATATTGTGAAATATTTAACCTTTTTCTATTTGAATATATTTTAAAGTGTACTTTGTCACATGATCCTTCAGAAATCATCCTGATATCTAATTTTTTTCTGGATTCTTTGTTGAACAGGAAGGTCAACAAAATAGCATTTATTTGAAATAGAATTTTTTGTAAACATCTTTACTGTCACTTTTGACAAATTTAATGAATTTAATGCAGCCCTTGCTGAACAAAACTATTTCTTACAAAAAAAAAAAAAAAAAAATCATACTAACCTCAAACTTTTGAACAGTTGTGTATACATTTTAAAATGTTCGAAATAAAATACATCAACACAAGAAAGACTGCACTTCATGGGGTCTTTGAATTAAAATAACAATCATGTCAAATGAACATTTGTGCATGTCAGTGAACCCTGGGACAACAGTTGCCAAAGTAACCTCAGCAGATTCCTTCGCTGTAAACAGATTCTGAAAAAGATGCTTACAAATTTGCTCTTGCGTGGCAACCGAGGACCATCACCTTCCTCCTCTACCATATCGCTATCTCTTTCATTATCTGCCATTTCAGCACGCTCTTTCTCCATCCTCTCCTTCTCCAACTTTTTCTGCTTCTCACGATCCATCTTTTCAAGGCCTTCTCGAATCCACGCAGGCAAAGTCCTCCTTTTAACAGCATCTAGACCAGGAACCACAACAATATCACATATCATGTGCTTCCTTTTATAACAGCAGCACCTACATTAATCAATATTTATATTCACCAAGAGTAGGCGTCTCTGGTTTAATTCCTATCTGATTTGGGGATCTGGGCCGTTCTGGTCTGAAGCCAGGGATCCGGTCTCTTCTGTTCTGCGGTCCTTCAGGCCAAAAAGGTGCATGAAAACCAGTGGAGGGTGGTCCATATGCTGCCCCCGTTGGCGCTGCTCCATGCTAATGGGAAACAGAAATAAATGTGACTAAAACTGAGAATTTAGAAGACTGGGAATAGCTTTTGATAATCCAGACCCAAGCAAGCGTACCTGATAATCAAACTGATTGACGCCAACTGGGCCCAGAGGGTAAGGCTCAGGCTGACCCCCAAACCCATGACTATTTTGAGGAAAGCCCCTATGATGTGGGTCTCCAGGAAATTCCAAACTGTCCTGACTGTTACTGTCTTCTGACGGGTTGACGACATCCATTGGTCCTTGCCCAGGAGGAATCCACGCTTGTTCCGGAGGAGGTTGGCCATGCATTCCCCACTCTATAAACAATGAGTAAATACAGTCTTAATTTACAAACTGTGCAAGTAAACAGTAAGTTCAACGGCAAATTGATAAATGCATCGGCCCTACCTACCTTGGCATGCATCAAATTTCAAAGAAGTCAAGCATCCGCCAAAAAAAAAAAAAAAAAAATCGCACTGCATCCAAAAAAACCTGAAAATTTGCTGAAAATTTACTCAGGCCATCAAAGAGGTCTGTATCTTCATGAGAACAGAAATTTAGCGTTACATCACTTGCTCACCGATGGATCCTCTGTAGGGAATGGGTGCCGTCAGAATGAGCTTATAAAAACATAGTAATTCACATGACTCCCGTCCATCAATCCATTTATCAGCTGTTTGGACTTTCATTCTGACGGCACCCATTCACTGCAGAGGATCCATAGATGAGCAAGTGATGTAATGCTAAATTTCTCCAACAGACAAACTCATCTACATCTTGGATGGCCAGAGAGCAAGTAAATTTTCAGCATATTTTTATTTATGGGTGAACTATCCTTTTAATTCTGCTGCAGACGTTTGAAAGGGGCTACTTCTGCTTTCTATTGACTGACTAGTCGATTATTTAAGATTTAAAGTCAAAAGTAGCAACAGATCATTCCTTCCGTATTATGAAGTATGTCGGAATGAAATGGATAATCGAGAAAAAAGGGTGAGGACTCAGTTATGTCGAACAGTTGCTGACTGGATTAGAGAAGTCCGGCATATGACACCACAGATAAGTCTATCATTTCAGCAGAACATCTAATTATGATATATATCTTCAAAATGCTCACAGTCAAACTGAAAAACTGGCCTTACCTGGTTGCCAACCTCTGCCAAAATTGGGATCGCCGGGAAAGGCACCATGGTTATTATGGGCTGGAGGTTCCATGTTCTGCATTTCCTGGCCGTTGGGCTGAATCCCTGGCTGGTCGGGAACCCCTCCGGTGGATTCTTTCTGTGCAATCCATGCTTGTGCTAGAGCAGCCCAGTCCACTTGACCTGCAAAAAAGACACACAAAACTCAAACGCTGCACCAAACTGAGCAGTTCAAACAACAGAACTACATGATTAGTATGTGTTAACTCAATTAGATAAGAACAACGGCCTAACCTGGATCTTGCTGATGCTGAAATGACTGCATCCACTGCTGCTGTGAGCCCAGAGGCCACTGAGGCCAGGGCTGTCCTCCCTGGTCCCACATCTCTCACCTTGTGATTCCTTTGCAATACACATGCAGATGTTCATGAAACAAACATTTTATTAGCACAGCATTAACACTGACTGCAAATAAAGCATTTAAGCGTTTTGAATAGCGGTTTCCTTATAAGAACATGAAAAACAAGCTCTGCTTTTTCATCGGTGATCACTACAACTGTAATGTAGGGACTTTGATGTAACCCACACAGCTGCAGTTCTGGAGACACAGAACAGAGAAATAGGCTAGTGGTTTCACTCAGACTACTGCAAAACCAGTCTATGATAGTTCATGTATCCTTAAAATGTACACTGAGTGGTTTACAATGTCTTTCTGTGCATTTACCTTTCTGCGTTTCACTGAATATAATTATGACATGAATTAAATATACATAAGCTTCGTCGTAAAGCTATCCAAGCGTTAGGCCGCGCGTCTACAATATCAACACTTAAAAACTTTATTCACGCGTTTTAAACGCACAAAATGTACTAATTTAGTGATCACCGCAACTGATGTTAATACAAAGTGCAGGACCCTGAAATAGTTAGCTGAAGATTTACAGACACGTTGCGATCTCTTACCTCTCCACTTCTCTGATTCTCACCAGTAAAATGGCGATGAAATGATGACCCGGAAACAATGCCAGCAAGAGTGACCTCATCACACAGGCCCTCTAGTGGATACTTGCGACGCACGTGAAGATGGTAGCATTATTATTAATAATAAACACTTAATATATATATATATTGTATACATGTTGTTTTACATATACAAAATCTGCATATTACTGAGTCTATGATAGAATTCTAATTCAACACTTCTTAACCTTTTGACTGCAAGGTCCCCCATTGTCAAAGGTAATATTTGAGGGCCCCTCAAGATATTTATGGTACTTCTGTAAAGGCTAAGCTGCTTGCTTTCAAACTTTTGCATTTACAGACATTAGAAGTGGCAGTTCATGCAATTTGTAATTAATTATAAATAATTAAAATAAAAACGCTTTCATCGGGCGCACGCGCCTGGCCCTAGGTTAACTTCCGGTTTGTGTTTGTTTATCGGTCTGGTTAGTGGTGCTGACTACAAACGCAGTTACAAGTTAAAGTGATGAGTAATGAAGTTGGGCTCAGGTTGTTGTGCTGTAGGATGTGTTTCCCATACATTTATTTATTTGTGGCAACCCACCACAATATCAAAATTGACCGATTTTCCAAAAGGCTTCACTGAATTTACATGAGCACATAACCTTACTGCAGTTTAAAAATCAGAACGAGGCGCGGGTGTTTTTATATCACTGTATTTCTGAAGGAAGACTGTCTTTAGAATTTTTTGATGTCATTTTCATTTAATCTCGCATGTTATATGCCTGATAAAGCAGCGTTTGTAAGCTCAGCATTGCTTTGTGTACAGCCGTAACCGGAGAAACCGCTATTTCTCCCGCTTTAAAGCACCTCCTGCAGGCAGAGAATGAATTTGCATTTTCAACAAACCTGTCTGATTTACGCAGCAAACATATTTTGCTTATCAAAAATAATCTCCTCTAGAGGGACTTGGCTTGGTGAATATAATACATTTAATACATCCACGCTGAATAAAAGTATTATTAATTAAAAAAAAGATAAAGAAAAAATTTACTGACCCCAAGCTTTTGAACAGTAGCATAGTATATGTTCCTCCACATATATTCAAAGCTTTGGCAATATTGTATTATATTATATATTATACTGCCAAAAGTATTGGGTCGCCCCCTTCTAATGAACAGGTTTGACTACTTTAGTAATTTCTATGAGTACAAATCTTAATGTTAAAGCATATAATGATATTCTAAGAAATTGTGTGCTTCTAATATTATAGCAACAGTTTGGACAGGACCCTTTTCTATTCTAACATGACAATGCCTCTGTGTATAAGGCAAGGTTCAAAAAGAAAATTATTGATTCAGTCAGTGTGGAAGAACTTGACTGGTCTGCATAAAAACCAAGTCCTAATCCCAGTTTAACACCTCTGGTGTGACTGTAAATGCAGGCCTTGAGCCAAAAACTCAAATGACTTGCCAACAAATGACTTGTACATACACTATATAGACAAAAATATTGGGACACCTCCTTCTTTAGAACAGAAAAATGCACTTCCAAATCTGTGGCTTATTAACGATAGAACATAATTCATGTATTTAAAAATTGTATTTCCATCTCTGTTGCAACAGTTTTGGAAGTGTCTAAAATGACTGTACCCATATGTACAAGTCATTGGTCAATATATATATATATATATTATATATATACATACATATATATATATATATATATATATATATATATATATATATATTATATATATACATACATATTTTATTATATATATATATATATATATATATATATATATATATATATATATACATACATATTTTATAATATATATATATATATATATATATATATATATATATACATACATATTTTATAATATATATATATATATATATATATATATATATATATACATACATATTTTATAATATATATATATATATATATATATATATATATATATATACATACATATTTTATAATATATATATATATATATATATATATATATATACATACATATTTTATAATATATATATATATATATATATATATATATATATATATATACACATACATATTTTATAATATATATATATATATATATATATATAAATAATGTTGGAAAAGATTTATATATATATATATATATATATATATATATATATATATATATATATACACACACACACACACACACTGCTATTGCATGGAATTTCTTGCCTGTCGGAAGAAAAAAATATCTTGCCACTGGACCTTTTAAATAAACATGAACATCTTAAATTTACCAGTTCCCATGAAAATGAACATACTAGACATATATTGTTGTAAGAATATAATGCAACAGTCTTTTCTTTTAGGTTCTCCATTTGCTTTTTTGAATTCTGAATTTAGTCTCAAAGACGAGAGAGTGGTGTGGTATTTACTGACACCACATTGTATTTATGTTTCAGTGAGCAATTCAATACCACATTGCTACTGAAGCTTGTGTGGAATGAAGGAATTTTGAGGACAAACCTTCAACAAACGAAGAATTGTAAAGCACAAAAGAGTTGAATATACCAGACATTTCAGATAAACTCTCTGGCATATTCAATGCATAATAGCAGACAAATACATACAGTAGGGCTGGTTCAAAACCAAGAAATGAAATGGCCATTACAAGTTGAGCTTTGATATCCTATCCATCATACCGATTCATAGTGGTGTTCAGAGACGGGCAATTTAATCCACCCAGCCTCAGACACGTGTAAAACTGCGCTGCCACCCCAAACAGACAGAATCACATTTGAAAGAGTGACAGTATGGGTTACATGCTGTAGAGTAATCCAGAAACACATCTGGGTCAAAAAAGATAACAAGCATCATCTCTAACCACTTGTTATGTCTGCCCTTAAGGTATGAAGAAAAGCAAAAACCCTTTTCCATCCGGATATGTCTGAATGTCTCCCTTCACATTCAACGGGTTCTTTTGAAAGCAAAATCAGCTCCACCCGTCCCTCCTATCAGGTTTCTCTGTCAGTTCAGACTGAGGGAAACACATCCAATCATTAACTCACATTAAATCACTTGTACAACGTCTCTGAAAGAGAGCCCTGCTTTAAAAATAGACATGCTTTTCAAAGATTGCACACTCTTGTTGGGGTTTTTACACTCAGTTGTAACTGATAACCATCTTGATTCAAATGTCATGGAATGAGGAGAGGAGGAAGGCAGGACACGATTGTTTCGGACGTTGCCCTTTTCTGATTCCACACCCACCTCCTCTTCACCAGTCAGCGACATGGTCTAAAACAGCACGCCTTTGCACCCGTCACGCCAAATCTCAGCTGAGGACGGAGTGAAAATGGCATCCTGGGATTTGTGGCGACAGGGGACACTAATGGCCGACAACATCTCCAGAAAGAGAAAGCGAGACAAGGCACCCAGAGACCCCAAATAAAATCACTTCAAACCCACTCAAAAGTTTTTTTTTTCAACTAAATGTATTTAAATTATCATTTTAAATGATTTATACTGGATTATGTTCACAAAATTCAAGCAAAAGAACAGCTTGAGGAACCCTGAAAGCCTTATACACCACACAAATCTATGGTGTTACAATATCTGCCCAGTAAACAGAATAAATAGTATTGAACAAGATACATATTTTACATACAATTATGTATATTTCTAATCATCATATACACAAACCATTCTCTTTATACTCCTATATGAATTGAATACTTTGCTAAAGACATGCCAAACAATCTCAGCCCTCATAAACCGTAGGCACTGATGTAGTTTCAAAAATCACGAGGGGAAATAATAATGCACTGTTTTCTACTCATTTCTGAAACAGGACAATTAGGCATGAGGCAAAGTCCCGGAATATTGCGCCAACTCCTTAACCATAGATATTGAGAAATATATCTGAGTTATAAATTCATAAAACTTTACAGGAGGGCCCACTTGTATCATTTGAATCAAACTACATTCAAAAACATTGGTATTGATCAAGCAAACCGAAGTTAAATGTGAAAATCAGCAAATGACAATTTATGATATTGTTGTCAAGCAATCTTGTGAATATTAAATTGTCTCCAAGTAAATGATGACATGTTGTTTGCGTGTCTATGTGTGTGTGATCCAGTGCAAGATATGACAAGGTTAAACGGCAACAGCTGCATATTGTGCTGAGTTTCCCTTTCACAACAGAGGTTATAGACTTTTTTGGCACAATCCTCCCTCTCATATCATATATTCTATACATATTTATCCTAAATTACTCTTTGGCAATTTCTCCTGCAAAATGAACACCCAAAAAATAAATGTTAAGCTCAAATATTAGCTGTAAAATATAAATAACTTAAACTCAGAATATTATTTTACATCAATAATAATAGCTCCCATTTTTAATTCTGATCGCTTGAGTAATGAATGAGCCATAAGACCAAGCTTTTAGTATAGGGAATCCATCCTACGTTAAAATACAGGGATAAAGTCATGCAGTAAGTTCTCGCTGTTGTCTGAGCTGATATTGCCTTTTGCATTCGTCTGGATCGTCTTGCATTCACGCGGCCGTCAAGTTCTATAGCAGTTCTTCGTAGAAAAGTAAATAAGCTTGAGAGTTCAGCACTCTGGACTCCGGTACAGTCTGTACGTTGGTGTCGCTAACATACACCCACTGACCTTGTGGGGCAGAACTGGCCTCTCTGGAACCTAAAAAAAACAAAGAGATGTTGGTATTCAGAGGAACGTCCACAAAAACATCCAGATTGGGCTAACAGTCAAGCTGAAATTTATAAAAAAAAAAACAAAAAAAAAAAAACTATGTATATGTCAAACAATGCATGCAATAAAGCAATACAGTATGCAAAAATGCATAGAGTAGAGCTGGTTCAAACGTATGGCTGTGTATTTAACAAAAATAATTAATTGCCATTTTTAACCACACATAATATTAAACTTGTAAAAATAAATATTTGTACACACTGAAATTAAATGTGTATCAATCAAAATAATGTGCAATTAATGTATATTTTAAATAATTCTAATATTAGGTTACACTTTATTTTAAGGTATCCAGTGTAATTATGCATTTAAGTTCTGAGTAATATTAATTAACTATATGTACTTACTATATGGTTAGGGTTAGGATCAGGGTTTGTCTTAGGGTTACTTGCATGTAATTATGCATAATTTATTGTTATTATAATAGTAAGTACATGTAACGCGTAACAAGGACACCTTAAAATAAAGTGTTACCTAATATTATATTAAAAATTTCATTTTTTCTTTAATTTTTAGGATATAAATGAAATGCATGTGTGCCTGACTTGGTCTTTGACCAAAACGTTGCCACTTTTAATTTTTTCTAAATAAAGGGAGAATAACATTGTGCAGATCTTTTATGTATTATTTTTTATAAATGAAATGCCACCGCAACTCCTAGTAAATCATATACGTAGGTGTGTAGGAAGATGAATCCTGCAAATGCAACATTTCAGTCATGCGACCTTCATCAGGCATTGTTTTCCTAAAATAATCTATTTTTGTTTGGTTATTTGATTTTGAGTATTTATAGTCAGTTAACATTATATTTGAAATCAATAATATAGTCCTTAACTGCAAAATATCCAATTACCTTATTTATCAATTATTAAAAATTACAGAAAACAATCAATCCTAAAATAACCACAATCATTAACCTATTCTAATGAAATGCCACCTTTAGCGTTGCCTTTATTAAAGATGAAATATCACCACATGAGTGGTGTCTCCTGTAGAGTGGCCTATTTTTTTCTCCATTTCAAAGCTTTTTTTGTGATAAATAAATAAAAATGACTTGTTCAAAACACCTAAGATCAATATTTTTATGTAAGAATCAATCCTCCTCATACTACAGGAAGTATTTACACATCCCTACTGATTTGACATGCCATTGGCACTTTTGCCTTTTAAACAGACCTAAAAATGAATGCACAAGAATGGCAACTGAAAAAAGTGTGAAGACAGAGGCAAAATAGATTTTCAGGCCCTGCTTCCAATGAAGGCATCTTTTAGAGCTTGTGTAGCCTTCATTATAACCAACAATTCAGCTTCAATCTGTGCACTGCAATGGTTAACTACCGAGTGTACAATCGTTTCTCACAGCTCTCTGTGGGCTTTTCACTATATTCCAAACACTGCTGAAAGGTAGGCTCTCTCCTTGAGTAGAGAGTGGAGAAGAACATATCTATAGATCATAACAACAAACAAATCTCACTTGGCCTTTACTAAACAAGACGCATCTTCAAGGTTGCGGTCCAATGCCGAGATGCAAGCAACCCTTTGTTTAGTTTTTCAAGCCTTTCAGAAGCAGCCGCAAAGAAAATGTATTGACAAGCACATGGAAACTATATGCAGCCTGGGCGGCTTTGTACCTGACTGGTTTCGGCGCTGCTCAGGTTTACGCTGGGGGGTGCGGACCTTCACGTAGGCCGCGTAGTGCCCACCTCGCATTGATCCGCTGTGTTCCACAATGCCATACAAGCCGTACAGCACACACTCTCCTGACCCAAGGTTCTGCCACACGCATATATACTGAATCAATACTGTATACGGATTCATAAATCATTGGTCTTTACTGATATTTGTAACTCTAATCAGTACCTTACAAGTGGCAGAGCAGAAAGGTGCCAGGTCTAGCAAAAGTGGAAAATCCACATGTCTATTAACTTTCCTCAGATTCATCCCGGCCTGCAAAGATAAAGAAAGCTCAGTCAGTGTGTGAAGCATATAATACATGACCTTGCTCAGATATAATATATATATATATATATATATATATATATATATATATATATATATATATATATATATGTATTTCCCCAGAGCTCTTGAAAGTATGCTTGGTTAATAGGTTCGGAAAACAACAATGGGCATTTCATTAATGAAACTTTACATTCTATATCTGATGGTGATGATACCCTAGCAGTTGTGTTTAGGTAACAAACTGGCTGAAATGAAACAAAAAGTACTTATGCGACACAAATGATGAAAGCAGGTTATAATGTAAGGAATTCAGAGGATTCAGACCTGGTGAAATCGTTTAAGGTGAAGAGTGACCACTGGAGGAAGTGCCGAAATGAGCATCTGTTTACGAGCACTGGTGTATACCTTCTCAGCCTTCTTATCTGAAACATACATAAAACAATGCAACATCATCTGATCTACACTTTTGCCAAAGTGACCAGTCATAAGTATTTCTTATTAGCCATAAAAATAGCATTTTATGTTTTATTTCATTTATTCCTACATAAAGATTTACACCCGTGTTCTGTAATAGCTCCTAAAAAACCCTACTCTGGACAGTATAAAGTCATTTTTTATAAAGTCAGTACAAAGTCATTTTTTAATGAATGAATAGGCAGAAATAGACAAAGAAATTGCAACACTTAACATGGTGACTATAAGGAAGAATGGCATATACATAGCTAGATTAAAAAATAAGTAGTGTTAATTTTTATATTTAAAAGCATATTAAATGTTACTTAACAAAATAACATTAAAAATGTACAATTTTTACTACATGATTTCAGCCAAAACACCTAAATTTGATATATTGGGCCTTAATAAACTACAAGGAGAGTCAACTTCTGTGTAAAGTGTGCGTAAAATCCAAGCAATTTCCATGAAAAAAAACATTTGATAAATAATTTATATTGAAATAAAATAAATGTAGCTTTGGTTAGCATGAATATGTATGTAGCTATTTTCTTGCAAAAATATTTTTAAAAAAATCTTACCAACCCCAAACATTTGAATGGTAGTGTATTCATTAAAGGTAGTATATCTTTCAGCGACTCTTCTTTACTATGCAGTGGTCAGTATATGCAACTATATATATTTACAGTCAAACCAAAAATTATTCAGACACCAGATATCATTTTTGATATTTTTTTTTACTAGTGGGTGCAGGACACTTTAGTTCATTTATGCAAGTAAGGATAGCAAAATAAAGTAAACTGACATATTATACCCAAAAATTCTTATTAAAACTGATAAAAATTTGTGAGAAAAAATTTGATTTGACACTTTGACCTGACCATGTTTTGTGGTCTGGTCATGCTTTGACCTGACCTCAGGGTATTATACACACACATTCTATACAAACATTTAAAAGGCACATCTCCATATAGGATTGCACATTTACAAATTAGCAACAGCTGACAAGCTTAACTCAAGTCAAGTCTTTCTTTTTTCTTGGAATTGAAAAGATTAATCAGAATTCAAGAGGTGGTAACATTGATTGCATAAGAAGGAAGCGGGAAGCTTTTTGGATTTTTTATTTGAAAAGTTTGTTTCCAAAAGGTATGAATGAGGATTTTTCCCTTAAAGAGTTTCTATGATGGTGGTTTTATGTGTGTTTTTGCAGTGTGTGTTTTCTGATATGTGTTGATCTGATGTGGATTTGCTCTGATTGGGTGATTTACTTTCTGCTGATAGTTCATTCCTTTTAATTAGTGTGATGACTTGAGTTAAGCTTGTCAGCTTTTGCTAATTTGTAAATGTGCAATCCTATATGGAGATGTGCCTTTTAAATGTTTGTATAGAATGTGTGTGTATAATACCCTGAGGAAGGCTCCTAGGCCAAAACGCGTTGGTACTGTTATAATTAATTTCCCTTTATCACAAGTAGTGCTGGAATTTTTTCTCACATTCCTATATTTAGTTGTTCTCATGCACCTTGTGATTGGTTAAGTTGCTCCAGACTCTACCCCATAGACATTACATTTTTCTAAACCATAGTGAATAAACTGTGATAATGTGAGAAATGTTGAAGGGTGTCTGAATAAATTTTGGTTTGACTATATGTGTGTCAGTAAACATACCACTCCTCTTCATCTGTCTTTGCCTTCGCTCAGTGCAGTTCTCACAAAGCAGTTTGTTGTTACCCATCAGCAGCTCAACAGAGGTGAACTGATGCAGGCAGGACTGTACAGAGCACTCTTTAGAGCTGGGGGTGTAACTGTGACAGAGGGCTTGGAAGGCCCCTTGATGGTGCTGACGGTCTCTCTCCCGGATTTCGGACGGTTCCTCTGAGCTGTGACTGACAGGTAGAGTGTCAGTGGAAGTGTGCACCAGGCCCAGCTTGGACACAGCACTGACAAGCTGCTCTACAGCGCCGCCCTGCTGAGGTCTAATGGAGGCTAAGGGAGTGGGGCTCGGGCTCAAGTTTGGTTTTAGACTTGGATTGTGTGCTGTTGAGGCTGAAGTTGTGGTGGTTGAGATTTTATCTGATGTGCTACTGTGAGTGGACATAGATGGGATTCGTGGTGACCATTCGCTCTCGGAGGCCTCGCTGTCCGCATCGTTACTGCTGTCCTGCAGGTTGGAATCCTTCTCGCTGCAGTCTGATTGGCTGCCCATTGTATCCGCCCGGTAACTGGCCAGGCCACGCCCAGCCAAACAGTGCTCCTCTTCTTGTCGGCTAGAAACCGAATCTGCACCTCTTTCATCATGAGAAGTGGACGAATGGCGACCCTGCAGCTTCTAAGTGCATCATCACACAAACAAACAAAGTAATGTTAAAAACAACGAAACAAGGAAACACATACACTACCACTCAAAAGTTTGGCAAGGATGCATTAAATTAATCAAAAGTGAAAGTCTTTTATGAATGTTATAAAAATTGTAAAACGATTTCAACAAAAACATTAAGCAGCACAACTGTTTTCAACATTGATAATAACAAGAAATGTTACTTTAACACCAAATCAGCATAATAAAATGCTTTCTGATAGATCATGTGACACTGATGACTGGAGTAATGGCTGCTCAAAATTCAGAGTTCCATCACAGGAATACATTACATTTTAAAACATATTCCAATGGAAAACTGTTATTTTAAATTGTAATAATATTTTACAATATATTTATGTTTGTACTGTATTTTTGATCAAATAAATGAACATAAAGGGCTTCTTTCAAAAATATTAAGAAACCTTAATATTTTGAACGTTAGTGTATAAGAACTATCAATGCTTCTTTTCTAATATTGGCTCCACCTACCTGTCCACTCAACCTCCTGCTGTTTCTATTGGCTTGTGAGTGGGCAGCTGACGAATCATCATGGGAGGCCAGACCGTCTTGCTCCCGCCCACTTTTTCCGAGTCTACCAGGGTTTGTGGGCTTAGAGATCTGGGCAAGAAAAGCGACAAATCCTTAAAAGACATCACTCGATTCAATACAGTTCAGCATATTTAGCACATGGACAGATTTTTAAATACAAACAAAATAAAGGATAAAGGTTTTACAATTGTGAGACAATAAATTTAGGCTGGTCTCACCCTTTCCTCTATGATGGGAAGGGAAATGTCAATGAAGGCTTCCTTCACTGTGGAAATCTAGGAATGAAACACATAAACATGTTACACATATTACAATGAGTACTCCCTGTATTATTAAAATAAATATTCTAAAAACAATTTTTGTATTACATATTATATATTCTTTACATATTACATTACATATAGTAAATGTAAAGGCATTTATTATAAATTAAATTCATATGTAGACATTTACAATATTGTAACATTTTAAAAAAGCCATTTTTAATTTATAAGATTAAAATTTATTGCAAATAATTGTTTTTAAACAAACAATTTATATAATCTGGCTTTGTATGTGGACAACACTGTATATTACCAAAAGAAAAAGAAATTCTTACATGTTCACACTCTTCACACATTATGGTGCTGGTCAGCTCCCCAACAAAAATCCGATCGACAAAATTCATTTTCACCCCTTCCTTCCCATAAGCTGTAGAACATTAAAATTTTTATATACAGGCCTATACATCTATACATTTAATTTTACATATACTACACATTTATATGTATTTATATATACATATTTAATGCATAAAAATACATTTAAACAACTCAGACAACAACTCCTTTTTAAAATGATATTTCCATGTGATTAGTGTCATTATTTTTTGAATCTTGTGAATACAAGCTGTCACTAGATGGCAATATTGTTCTGAATGAAGTGAAATGCAGGTGACGGAAGCATAGTCTGATCACCCTTCACTTGTCGTTTGGTCTCCTGGTCAGCTGTCTTCTCTGTGGGGTTGTTAAAGGCTTTGAGGATGCCTGCTTTAATGCGCTGTCAATGTAAACACAATGTGATGTCACTTTGTTAGATAGTGAAGCTCAAACTGTTGCTGTCACAAAAAGCTCCTTTTATCATGCTCAAAATAATAGAGGCACGGGAAAAGTATCACAGTTTGTATCTTTTAATAATGAAAAGTTGACATTTCAATTAAATAATAAAAAAGAAATACAAAATGTCAACGTTTTTGTTATTTGTGAAAAACTACTTGTATTTGACATCTATAAACAAATCAAGTAAGTCACGGCTGTTTCCCCCCTCAGACTTTAAACTCTTCACCCTTGGACATGTTCTTTTTCCTCAGGTTTTTGTTCTGGTTAATAAACTAAAGCAAACGCAAGGCCATGAGCACATGTACGTGATGAAAAGTTAAGTGTGCGCTTCACATATTTTACACAGTACATGCATTGGGCGCATGCGCACGCAGCGACCGGCAGTGAATGAGACTTTGGCGTCCTTGTATTTTATGTGGTTTTATTTTATTCGTTTTTTTTTTTAACGTTTATTTATTGTCTTCACTACATGAATAAGTGCTCCTAGATTTAGTTGGCAAATATGGATTTTTCTTATTTCGTTGCGCTGGGGCTTTTTCTATATTTGTTGTTTGCCTGTAATATCTGTGGGACTGTATGCCACGTGAGGACACAGTACTCCAGAGATACTTTACTGCAGCTAAACCTTGTTAGTTTGGCTCAGGAAATGGACTTTATATCGGAGTTACCGAATTTTATTCTGAGAGATTCTCATGGACCGAGGAGTGTGGAAAAGAAGAGGAGGAAGAGGGGTAAACGAGGTGGCGTTAGATTACGCCTGAGGAAGCAGCGGCTCACCCGGGTCCCTCTGCCCTCGGTTATTATGGGAAACGTTCAGTCCCTGAGGAAAAAAGTGGATGAACTTCAGGGAAATGCTCGTTACCAGCAGGATTTTAGGAACTGCTGTATTATGGCATTTACTGAAACATGGCTTACTGAGTGTGACCGGGACACTGACTTATCCATTGATGGATTTGGAGCTCCTTTTCGTCTGGATCGGCTGGCAGAGGTAACGGGGAAAACTCAAGGAGGCGGGGTATGTTTATATGTCAACAAACGATACTGTACGTCTGTGACTGTCAGAGAGCGTGTTTGTACGCCAGATGTGGAACTTTTAGCGGTTTCACTGCGTCCTTTCTATTTACCCCGTGAGTTTCCTCAACTTTTCATAACAACTGTGTACATTCATCCAAAGGCGGATTCTGTCTCTGCCTCCAGTTCTATTTTTGATGTAGTACAGAGATTGCAGTCGATCTCACCAGATGTACCTAACTTTGTTCTTGGCGATTTTAACCATGTTTCTCTCAAACAGACACTTAAAACTTTTCATCAATATGTCTCCTGTCCAACCAGACGGGGTAAGACTTTAGATCTCTGTTATGGGTCAGTGAAGGATGCTTATAAATCTCTCCCGCTTCCTCCATTGGGCTCTGCTGACCATAATTGCATTCATTTACTGCCCATATACAAGACTTTTTTAAAGAGAGAGAAAGCAAAGATCAAGGACATAAGGATATGGTCTGAAGAATCTGTGTCCTGTTTGCAGGAATGTTACAGTTGTACTGATTGGGACATTTTTAAACAGTCCTGTGGTAATGATTTGGATTCACTGGTGGATGTAACATGTTCATATATTGCTTTTTGCAGAGACATGATAATTCCCAGTAAGCGTGTTAAAATATATTCTAATAACAAACCCTGGGTTACTAAATCTGTGAAGTCCTGCTTACAAAGGAAAACACTTGCCTTTAAACAGGGAGCAGCTTCTGATTTGTATTTGGCTACAAAAGAGCTGAAGATTGAAATTTTGAAAGCTAAACAAGATTATAAAGTAAAACTGGAAGACAATTCTGGTTCGGCCTGGGCGAGTATGAAAAGTATAGCAGGCCTTAATAATTCAAACAGCAGCACTCATGTTATGTTGGATGGTTTTAATTCTGACTTTGAATTTGCAAATGTTTTAAATAGTTTTTATTGTCATTTTGATCATTTTGATTTTAGCAAAGAAATTCAGGAAATGAGTCTTAACCTTATGGATAATCAGCATTTCAAAATTGATCTTCAGGATGTTGAAAAGGCTTTTAACTCAGTAAAGGTGAACAAAAGCCCTGGACCTGATAATATTTGTGGTCGGTTACTTAAATCATGCACCTAAGTCTTGTATTTCTCTCATGATATTTATAATAAGTCACTACAGACACAACATGTACCCACCCTGAAAAGATGCAGTGGTTGTCCCAGTTCCAAATGTAGTCAGCCAAAAATTATTAATGATTTTAGGCCGGCCGCTTCCGACTTCAGTTTTAATGAAGATTTTTGAGAAATTGGTCAGGTCTGAGATCTTGAGGCAGACTGAATATGCTTTGGATCCCATGCAATTTGCATATAGGCCTCACAGTGAGTGGAAGATGCTACAGTCACATTGCTTAACTTGCTTTAGACATTTGGATGGGAATGGGACACATGCTAGACTTTTACCATAGATTCTTTCTTCGGCTTTTAACACAATTCAACCCCACATTTTAACTAGAAGGCTTTTAGAACAGTTTGAGTTAAGTAATAACCTGGTAGGTTGGATTCTTGACTTTCTAACAAATAGGACACAGAGAGTGAGGGTGGGGGTGGTGACTTATCTGACCGGAAAAGCTCTTCTACTGGGTCACCTCAAGGGTGTGTCTTGTCACCTTTATTATTTATTCTTTACACAAATATGTGTCAGAGCAGCTATGACAATAGAACCATCATAAAATATGCAGATGATTCAGTTATTGTTAGTCTGCTTCAGGAGGATGAGATCAGCCACGGTCCAGTTGTCGATGACTTTGTTCACTGGTGTGAGAAATCTTACCTTCAGCTTAATATATTAAAGACTAAAGATATGCTTATTGATTTTAGAAGGAAGACTCGCATGAACAAAGCTACTTTAATTAAAGGCCAGATATTGAGTACGTGCAATCTTATAAATACCTTGGTACTATTATTGATGATAAACTGAATTTCGAAGCTAATTGTGCAGCCGTGTGTAAAAAAAGGTCACCAGCGCTTGTATTGTTTGAGGAAATTATCACAATTTCATATTGACCGAACGTTAATGATCATGTTTTATCATGCTTTTATTGAATCAGTTTTGTCTTTTTCTTTGGTCGTATGGTTTGGTCAAACATCTTTAAAAGCGAGAAATTCTCTAAACCAGATAGTTAAATGGTCGAGTCGATTGGTGGGTGAGTCACAGTTGGATCCAACTTCGTTGTATACCAGACAGTTGCAACGAATGGCTACTTCTATTTTAAATGATGAATCCCACCCTTTGCACAGTGAGTTTCAGCTTCTTCCTTCTGGACGGAGGTTTTTAATTCCAAGGTGTAAAACAAAGCGACATAAAAACAGCTTTGTTCCCGCTGTTTTAACTGTGTTAAATAAGCTGTAGGATGGGGGAGTTTGGGTGTATTTATATTATTTATTATGTATTGTATTTTGTTATTTGTTGTGTTATGCTCTTAAATGTGTTTTGAATTTGTGTTATGGATGGTTGTCATTGTCACTTTACTGCAAGACAAATTTACCTGCGGGTATGAATAAAGTAACCTAACCTAACCTAACCTAACCTTGTATATCCCATGTATGTGTGGGCATAAAGACTTGTGAAGGCGAGTGTCCCTGTGGTCTTAATGAGAGGTGACATGGTCAGTGACTGTGTTGGTGAGAGAGCTGTTAGAAGACACACAGTATAGCACCAATCAATAGATAATTGGCCGTGGTGGCGATGTCTGTGGGGCTCAACCAGTCTCCCCCATTGTCCCGTCCCCACGCTCGGGACGGGCTATTTAGGTCAAAAAGCCTGGCTAATCCTTCTCCTTCAGCCACTCAACCCCCCAAACTCCCATCTGTGTCGGACCCCGCTGCAACACACACTAATTAATCACACAAACACACACACACACCCTAAAATAACTAGGCCACCACACTCTCTTGAGAAGTTGAGCTCACTTGAGCACTCTATTCTTAGCATTTATATTCAACAGCTAATTGCTGATAATTCATTGATGTTAATTAGCACATTGTGAGAAGGGATCCTATTGGCTCATCAACATAAATATTGTGGTGTCCATGTTTGGTGACTGGCTTAAAGGGTCTCAGCTCTGCTGCACACCATAGGTGAGAGATGAATTATTTTGAAGAATGCTTTTATAAAACAACTGATCAGAATCATAACGATGTTGATTGTAACATCAACAATTATTATAGTCGAGAAGATAATGTCTTTTGCGCAAAAACGTACATGTATATTTTCACTTTTGCATGTTTAGATCTCTAAATCAGTATACAAATTCATATATAAATGGTTATTTTAGTTGCTTTTTTTTAACGAGTCTCTTATGCTCATCAGAGATGCTTTTACTTAATCAAAAATATAGTAAAAACATTAACATTATGTATTACGATTACAGTAATAACAACAACAATAATAATATTTATCAATTTAAAATAGCTGTTTTCTGTGTTAATATATTTCAAAATGTAATTTATTGCTGTACTGGCAAAAAAGCTGAATTTTCAGCAGCCATTACTCTAGTCTTCAGTGTCAAATGATCTTTCAGAAATAATTCTAATATGCTGAATTGGTGCTCAAGAATCATTTATTATTATTATCAATGTTGAAAACAGTGGTGCTTTTTAATATTTTTTCCAGAATAGTTTTAATAGAATTTATTAGAAATATAAATATCTTATTCTATTTTTTTCCCCTGGCACTTTTGATTAATTTAATGCATCTATGCAGAAAAAAAAGTTTTAAAAATTTATATTTTAAAAAATCGTACTGAACACAAACCTTTGAATGGTAGTGTATAAATATTTGTTGTTTTTTATTTGTATAACAAAGTACATGGCGTCTGTAATTTTACAGAAATACACAATATCAAGGAACATTTAAACCAGATTGTTTCCTGTTTTCTCCCCCTCAGCCTCCCCTAAGTGTGGAGGGAGGGAGGGAGGGAGGGAGGGACGGTCCTCCATCACAAAGCCTCAACAAGCAGCTGACTGTTTCCCAGGATGCACAATGAGGCCAGTCGCGCCACTTGCAAGGTTCCTAAGTGGCACAACTGTCCACATTCACAAGACTGAATGGGTCTGGCTGGCCCTGGGGCTCATCGCCCGATGCTGCACCCGCTTTCTTAGGGCAGTTAGGGCCACTGGTGGGGTTGTGTGGGTCTTGTCCCCAAGCACGAATGCATTAAGAGACCCACAAGCTGTATCACTCTACAAGAACCGCCCTATCAAACTACTATGCATCTGCCCTAGAGAGGTCATCGTCCCACCATCAGTTTGCAAATGCAGGCCTTTGCAGTGACTGGTATAGTTTATATATGCACTGAGGACTGAGGGCATAATACTGAGAACAAGACCCCCTGTAGACCTGGTATTAACATCAGTTTTAGGCCAGATACAGATAAGCAGGGTGTTAAACGCTACCATCTTATACTTTAAGTATAAATGCTCATTCTTTAAAAAAAAAAAAAACAGGGACCACATACTCTTCCATTTAAATCAGCCAAATACAAACTATAAAAAAAACTAAATTGAGCAAGAATTGTTTTATTTATATATATATATATATATATATATATTATAGTTTTTAAATTATTTATTATCAATTATAATTATATTAATTATAATTATATTATTATTTATTTTATTATTTATAATCTGAATATGGTCATAAAGGCAACAATTTTTTGAGCTTCTCCTTAAAATTAAATTAAAGTAAAATTAAAGAAGATAAGATGCACATTGCTGCCAGGTCTAAATGGTGACCTCGTCTGACTATTTGTGATCATATTACATGAGATGGATATCAATCCCAGTTGAAAACATGGCCAAAGTTACTCTTTAAATTAAAGAAAATATTTAAAAATTAATCATACACTCACCTTTGTCTCCTCTACCCTCATGGAGTCCAGTAGGTAATGCAGCAATTCCTGACTGTCCTGTTGCTGGTAACCCTTAAAGCGAGGGGCCCTGAACACACACACACACACATAGAGAGAGAGAGGGGAACAGAATGAGAATTCCTGTCACACAAACACATTGGCACAAGTGTAAATACATCCACAGGGACAAAAGGAGCCAAAGCCACGCAAACACCAATTAGCCACACACAAAAAGCAATCAGCAGCATATAGACGAGTAAAGACGAGAGAATAATGGACATAATCTTCTCTCAAGGCCTCTTCTCTTATGCTGCATGAGGTGACTCTCGCTGTCTCTCGGCAGGTTTCAGGATCTTAGAGGCAGCTATTATTTTTCCCTGACAACTTTCATTCACTTTTCATTTCACCATTCAACCAGCTGAAGTCGGTCTGTCACACACACGCAGCCACACATACACTTCCACACACAAACAGATATATAAATGTAGTCTGACCTTTAACCCATTCTCTCATTCTACTGATTTATAAACCCAAGATTGGAATTTATTTCTCTGAGATTTCAAAGAACTGAAAAATTAAATTAAAAATGGCGCCTGTAAGTATTCAATTTCTGCATTTTAATATGTGAAGAACCACCTTATACAGCAAAGTCATTTTAGAGTGATTATATACCAGCTTTGCTCACTGTTGATAGGTAATTTTGTTTGATTGTCCCAGGCTGGTGTGTTTACGTTATTAAGATTTACTTCTGTAATGGAGACTTTAAAATGAGCAAAATGTTCTCAGTAATATTAAGCCAAGAAAAGCTAAGGGTTATGCAAAAGTTCATGCACAGTGGTGGCACTAGGGCGGGGCTAGACGGGGCTATAGCCCCATCAGAACCCCCCACCCCCCACCCC
>JAFVLL020008246.1:97089-116188 GCA_021397915.2 Tor tambroides
AGTATAGATATCCAGCATGATATTTTTCCCCATTGAGATCTGATGTGTTTTCAAAGTGTTCCTTTAATTTTTTTGAGCAGTGTATATTAAAAAAGAAAACATTTATTTTAAATTATAAGAATAGTTCACATTATTACGGTTTTAACTGCACTTTTGATCAAATAAATGCACCCTCTGTGACTTTAACATGAAACATTTTTAAACATTAAAAAATAAACACCTTACAGGCCCCAAAATTTTGAACGTTAGTGTATGTGTACATATAAAAGACACCAGGCAGCTGTGGAAAAAGTAAGTGAGAAAGTGAAGAAAGTGTCCTTTTTCAGCACATGTGTGTATATATTATCTATTAACTTTATCAAAACACCAAAAAGTATTCATCAATGTTCACTTTTCATGGGATGTTCTTACTTTTTCAAAGCATTGTACACGTTTCATGCATTCATAATGGCTGATCTGTTTGTGCATGTGCATATGCTCAAATGAATTGGTGCGCTTAAGGCTGAGATGCTGCCAGGTGAGCAGAACGCACATGTACAAATATGCAAACCCACAGGTCTGATAAAGGCACAGTACCTGAGTTAATATCACAGAAGCACCAGAGAGACACCCAACTGCCTGGCAGGCTCCTGTCTGAGCCACCCAACCATTCAACACGATCAAACAACGTTTAAACAACAGCCAGTGAACCGTTCAGCCTGTACATGGCATAAAAATCAACCCCCGAGAACAGGGATCCAACCAGCCATTTAAGGCTTGAAACCGCGTGGCGTACAGCGACGATCAATTAGCCATGTTTACATTTGCTGACCAAAAGAGCTTTCAGAGACTTTCATAGTGTATATTTACAAATGGCAGCAGTGTAGACATACTTCTGACAGAGCTGGCTGAAAAGGATCTTGGGGGAGACAGGCCCTTTCCCAGACTCCTTCATGCTTTGGAGGAACAGGAACATGGCTGAGGTGAGGGGTTCTGGGCTGGGCAACGTCGCCGTTAGTGGCCCCTGTAAGAAAGCATAGCACTCATATCATATGTAACACACAGAGCAGTGAGGAATTTTGCGTATTTAAAAGCTAATATGAGAGAGATTATGACAGAGACATGATAGTTGGAACGTACCAAGTTAGTCTCAGCAGGGGGGCAGATCTTCATCTTATGTCCCTTCTCCTTGACATCTTGAATCAGGTCATTCAGCATGTGGGTCTGGGACAGATTCTAAACCAAAACGCATGAACAGCTTTTATAATTTCTCTCTTTTACATTTTGTCAAAGATGTGTTTCCACAAAAATAGTAAGCAGCATACGTGTTTTTATCACTGATAATAAGAACAGTTTCTTGAGCACCAAATTATCCCATTAGAATGATTTCTGAATGATCATGTGACACTGAAGACTGGAATAATGGCTGCCTTTAACATGAATAATTGACATTTTAAAATATATGTAAATAGAAAACAATTAATTTAAATTGCAATATTTAAATTACAATACATCACAGTATCACTGTTTTACTGTATTTTTGATCAAATAAATGCAGCATTAGTGAGCATAAGACACTTCTTTCAAAAACACACACATATATACGTATGTATAGATAGATAGATAGACACAATAAAAAATACTTCTGTATCATTTATTAATCTTAATGTTAATTTCAACATTTACAAATGCATTATTAAAATCTTGTGTCTGTTTAAAATGGTTGTATCTGTTTATATTATTTAATGGACCTAAGATAACATGAACTAGCAATTAAAAGTTGTATTTTTATTAAATAACATTAACAAAGATTAATAAATAAATACTGTAACAAATATTTTGCTCACCTGTTAGCAAATGTTAGTTGTCACATTAACTAATGTTAACTAATGGGAACTTATTGTAAAGTGTTACTAATAATTTTTGTATATCCTTGCAATTATTGGAAATTTTCATTTTGGTTATGTTTTCTTACGTGAACTGTTTGACAAAAATCATCTGAAGTGTCTTTCAATACTGACTGCTTGTCCCTCTGAAACAAGCAAGCGTCGAGTGTTTTTTCAAGGCCACAAGGGTGCAGGGGCAGTCTTAGCGACTCTTCCACATAATATATTCAAACTAATTTATGATAACACCCCAGATCATAAACCTTCCACCAAAACACAGAACTGACAAACCAAAAGTCAGATGAGTGATGTGTGCTCTCAGACATGACTTTACCTGCATCACAGCATTGAAGAAGCAGGTGTTACCAAGGTTGTTGATGCCCTTGACTGGGATAAGTGTGCTATTCACTGGAGTCTTCCCTCTCTGAGTGTCCACAAACTCAGCAGGTTCCTCTCTGAGCCTGATAATTTTTGAGGTTGTTCCTAAAAGACAGAAGAGAATCTAAGTTCATAATACTCTAGTTAGCACTCTATTTAGTAAAGCAGGTTATCTACAGTAAAAAAAAAAACGTTTCAGTGCAATTACAAAAAGCAGAGAGCTTGACAAACTTTAATTTAGTGAAATGAAAACAGATCTTCTGTTATGTGAAGATCTGGACTGGGCCTGGTCCCAGTGTACAGCTGATTTTCTGCAGCAGAAGTGGGTTAACACGCTGGGTAGCAGCTGGGAGAGGCTGCAGATGACAGCTGGATAAAACTACGCTGGTTAGGGAGCAGGGAACAAGCCCAGCTGCTCCCCGCTACTGCCATGACTCTGCGGGAGATTCTTGGACCAGGCGGCTAAACACAAGGCCCGCAGAGAGAGAAAGAGAGAGTTTTTCTGCACAAAAAAGCAAAACTCCAGAGAAATGACGGGTGCACTGCCTTCAACACTCAGGAGATATGAAAGCAACCAGCATGATAATTCAGAGCGAGCAGTCAGTCACGTAAATAGCTCTTAGCCTCTCAGAAGAGAGGCTGATGGCGCCTGTGGTTTTCAACAGCACAGAAACAATAATTATTATTTTAACAACAATATCTAACAACAATTTTAACAACAATATCTAATAATGACTACTACTTCGTGCAATCATTTATCCAACAATGACTAAAACACTTGAAATTTCTGGAAAAAAAAAAGAGACTTAAATGACACTGACTAGTATACACATACTTTAATGAAGGTTGCAAATTGTATTAAAGTCCTTGAACAACAACTTTAGTATTTATTCACTAAATTCAACATGTCTTTCATCATCCAATACATATATAGTTTATATTGTATAATGTGTATTTAAATTCTAGAATTTGACAACCAGATGATGCTCATTTAAAAGAAGTCTCAATTTTGTTATGCAAATCTGACAGAAATTGGTGCGTAAAGAGTAGATATCCTGTACACAATGACATACAGAACACAAGGTCAAAAAAGCCATAAAACAATAAACTTTCAGAATTGTATTTATTTGAAAATGCAACAACTATGTCACATGAATTTTTCTTTATTTGCTAGCTTAAAGAGAGTAAACACAGCAGTGCCATAAAAAAGAAATCTCCAAATGAATGGACCTTGGTGAAATAGGGTAGACGAATATTTTAACACTCAATTTTTATTCACAAATATTATGAAATACAGCCCTTCACTTAGCCTTCATGAGACATTATCTTTTATATGGAGAAACCAACTATCTGCATGTTCCACTGGAAAAAGAAATAAAAATAGCTGCAACTCAATGAATAGTGTGGACAAAATATACACAACAGAAATTTACCTGCAATTTTTGTATATGAGATTTTTGAAAAATTTTAATTTGTGGAACAGTTGTCAAACTGGGTGGTGGCCTTTTACAACAAGGCACTGGACAAGCCTTAACAAAACACTGAATCCATGAACGGCTCTGGACCCTTCTTTTTATTTTTATCCTCACTGGCACCATTTGTGAAGGAACGCACAAGTGTTCTGTCAAATTAAGCATTAATGAACAACTACAAGCACCCAAGGCACTGAGAATGAGAAAGAAAGTCAGCATGGTGCTGCTTGCTGCTACTAAATTTTGCTATTTACACTTTTCTGCACTACTATATATGCATAAGTAAGAGCAGGAAAACAAATGTACCTTTTTAAAGAGAATTAAGTAAATAAGCAGCCTTATGTTCCCATTAAATATACATCAAAATTAATTAGAAATGTATAAAGTGAAAAATGCACTAATAAACAAAATGCCAAAATTGATATCAGCATTGCAAGCAACAGGATTGAAAATTTAGACAAAAGTAAATTGTCACTCCGTAAGTTCCTGATAGTTTGCATTCAAATGTTTTGTAATTACTGATAAAATTATCTTTGGCATAAAATATTTTCTTTCTTTATGCCTCCAATGCTTTAAAATATGTAACAAGACACTAGTATACCGTATTCAGTAATGTGCTCTAAATAGCTTCAAAATGACCTGAAGTAATTCATATCATATAGATGAGCCAAGGTTTTGTACATATTTGCAGCTTGTTCTGCCCTCAAGTGGAATAATATGCCTTATTCTTGTGTCCCAATTGGTTTATTCTTCCATGAATGATTTCTGTTTAGAAAAGTGGATAAAATTAGTTGTTACATGCCTTAGTATGCATTGATTTCTACATTGCATTGACAAACTACACAAAACCACTTATATGAATGTCCCTTCACATTCTTGTGTACCCAACAGAATTGAAACTATTACGAAAAAAAAGACACTTTAATGTACAATTATAGACATGTCAGGCTGTTGAATGCCTGTGCAGATGGGGGATGTTTCTGCATGTCAGCCTCTGCTGGACAATATCAGGTGTCTTCATAAACGCACCTAAGCTCACACATAGATTCTCTTAAAGACTTCAAGGCTGCAATATAATCTCTTAAATTCAGACATTTAATACCTAAGCATATGATGGAGTGGAAAAAGTAATTTCTTAAATCAGGAAAGCAACTTGAGTTATCTTTCAGGTTGAACTGACATTGCCGCCCCAGGATCACCTTATTTAGCCCCCCTTCTGAATCCATATTGTCACACCGCCACATCTCAGGGAAAGCCCAAGGTCAATCCATGTTCTCCAATTCAGGAAGTAAATTGGTTTTCCTTTGTGCAACAATGCTTTCTGGAGCTGCCCTGAATGTTATGCAGATCCAAACACACTTACTGCACAAACTGGCCCAGAATTAAGCCTTGTTCAGAAAAAAAATCCATTAAAATCTGAAGTGGGCAGCTTCTGTGCCCTCACGATTTTCTCACAGGGGTTAATCAGGCATCAAAACAATAGACTGGAGTGCTGCTATTCCTAAGTGGGGCCAAAAGCATCTGGAGCACTACATGGAAACATCTGGAAGTTTGTCTGTGTCCATACAGCCATTCGGGAGGGAGCCCATATGTCCAGGAACACTGCGGTGCAAACAAGTGAGGACAACAGGGACGCACAGCTCATACAATGAGCAAATAGGAGAATGAGTGAGTGTGATGGCAATAAGGTACACTTTTGCATCTTGTCGGTCCCATTTTTGAATGGACCAGGAGAATAAATGTGCGATGTGGGAATGCCTACGGAGTTACATCGCATCTGGGCCCACTGAACAAGGTAAACAATGTTCAGAGAGCCATCTGCCAACATGGCAGCGAAGGAGATATGTAGAGGGGACTGGGGGGGGGGACAGTGCCCTGAACAAGCATATGGAAAAACAGATTTTTCCTCTCCCTGCAGCAGTTAGCAAAGGCAAATGTCAGCATGCACCACGGCCACGCTTGACTGTCCTGCACTCGGCACCACCACCTGGCTCTTCTTGCTCAGCCACCAAATATGGGCAGGAGTGACACTGTGGAGCATGTCCCCAGGGCAGTCTAAACGATCAGCGATCCACTCCTCCCCACCCAGCTCTCTACAAAACGTACAAGTGCCAAAGTGAATGGGATGTGGTTTCCTGTTAATTGTGTTAAAAGGAAGATCTTGCATAAGCACTGTTAAACCCTTTTTTTTAACTCACCCTCATGTTGTTCTAAACCAGCAAGAATTTATTGTGAAACACAAAAAAAAAAGATATTTAGCAGAATGTCTAAGCTGCCCTTTTCTATAAAATGAAAGTAAACAGTGACCACAATTGGGCCACGTCACCATTCACATTCATTGTATACATTTAAAAAAAAAAAAAAAAAAAAAAAGAGGCGGCTCCAATAGTAACATTTTGGCAGTACTATTAATAATACCCGATTAAAGTATTTATTAATATTTTAAATTAGGTTTTATTTTTATCACTTCAATTATAGTTTAAGTTGAATAATTTAGTAATTGTTATGTGCTTTAGTCATTTTTACTGATTTTTTTAAACATTTCTATTTAGCTTTATTTCAGTTTTATTTTATTCATTTTAGTACTTAAATGTAAATAGGATAATATTATATTTCAATTATATAACAAACAATTATAACAAACCATTTTTAATAGTTGCAGGTTTAGTTAACAATAACAACACTGCATTCTGGCCTAACTAATATTCTGTACTATTCTGTCTAAATAAATGAAAAATAAAACACTACAAATAAACTCAATCATTGTGAAACGCTACAAGGTAATTTAGGCACCACCATATTATGTTGTAAAGAATGAGAAATAGACATTCATTCAGAGATTTGCTGAAGATTATATTAAATATTATTTGTGGTTTAAAGATTAACTTTATGTGAGTGTTAGATGACAGAAAAAAAAGGTAATCTCAAAGTAAAAATAGGGGAAGTAAAAATGAACAACTAAACATCCAATAAGTCAAAATAGATAATAAAAAAAAAAACAAGCCTCTTGGAAGCAGCTTGGAAATTCTGCTAAATATCTTACAAACATTTTTATGTTCTGTGCATGAAAGAAAGTCATACAAGATTGAAATGACATGAGGGTGTGTAAATAACTCCGACAACCTAGACCAGACCACACTGACAGAAGTAATTATTTATAACCTGTTTTTGTATACATAACTCCAAAGGTCATAAGAGTAGCACTACTATTCACTGGTGCTTGAGGAAAAGCATTGAAACAAGTGTCACAAAACTAACAAGTGTTTGTAGCGTTGCAGTGGAGAACTTTCAAAGAAGAGTCAAGCACAGACTTACAGAAGGTGAATGCACTGAACATGTACACTATTCAAAATCATCCCTTTTTTCTCATAAAATGAAGGACAGCTCTTCTCAGGCTGAAGACAGCAAGCAGTCATGAGGAAGGCCAAGCAACACCAAATGTCTTATTAATTTGTTAATTTGTTGTGGCCATGGGGCATGAAAACCGTGCTTCATTGCCATCTGAGGCCAAGGGTATCAGACGTCTTGATTCTTTCATGCACACACATGCATACACACACACACACACACACATAAATGTGCTGTTCACGCTGGCCCTGGATTGACCTAAATAGGAGAGCATTCTTCCACCCGAGGCTAACCATCCTTAGTAATCAACAAGACTTAGCCGTAAAACTCTCAACATCGGCAGTGAATCAGTAAAGGAGGCATTTAGTTGATTTGAAAGTAGGGATGCACTGGTATTAAAATTCTGGTGGATAATTACAGACATTATATATTAAAATTCTACACTATTTCATGAAAAACTATTTGAAAAACAAAATTAGGAACTAACATTTTTAAATGTGGAAACATTTAAAAGCTACAGGTGAATTCAGGTGAAGTTACCTTACATAAGCATTAAATCACGGAAAAAGTAATCAAATGTAAAAATACGGAAAACAGACATGCACAATTACATATGACAGATAAAAAAAAAATTATAGGTACATCTCTACTTTGAAATGTCACAAGAACCATAATGGTTTACAAAAGAGACCCTGAGTACAAGGTACAATTCTATGCTAATTTTAATATTATCCTCTTACTCAGGATTATCATGCAAATTGTTTACAACTGTATTTAGAAAACGAATAAATGATTAAAAACAAGAAACCTAAAGCAAACTAAGTTTGAACCCTCACCTCATGAAATATGAAATGTGACTGAAAATCAACGAGAAAATGAAGATTCAACTGCTGCATGTGCCAGCCTCTGATGCCTATTGAAGCAAAAACATTTTAATTTCCTCAAACAAAGCCTTCCCAGCTGTGTTTCAAGCGCAAGACTGGCTCTCTGAGGTCAAGTCTCTTTCTACCAAGACTCTGGTACTTGAGCTGAAGGCCTTTTTGGTGAGAGAGCGCAGTTAATAGATTTTCTTTCTTCTCCCTGCTGTTGTTGTGGAAAACTATTATGGATTCTGGAAAATTCTTGCTGGGGCTCTTTTGTGCCACAGGTCTATGAGAAAAAGCGAACACAACAACAGGCTCTGTCTAAAAAAAACCCTGGCCTTCAAATATTGCAGAAATGCAATTTCACCAGCTCCTCTATGCCAGCGCCAGTCCATTTCACAGCCACAATGGCCGCCCGTTTCTCCCTCATTTAGTCGGCTCGCCAGGAACAATGAGCATGGAAGAATGGCAACAGGTAATTTAAAGAGCTAGGTAAGAAGGATGTGGGCAGGAGGTGGCACAACTCTGGCCAAATACCACAGACCACCACCAGCTACCTTCTGGTCCTCACCAGAAGAAAAAGCACCAAGCATGCAATGATTTTTCCCTTTTCTGTCTTTGAGTTATTGGCTCAAACAGTCTATCAGGCTTGATCGGACAGAGATTATCTACAATTATCATCTGGTGAACACCAAGATGTTTGATTATGCTCAAGGCTATCCTGCAAAGATGAGTCTGTCTGGAGTGGACTGGTTTTCCACAAAAGAAAGAATAAAAGTTTGTTCCCAAGCATAGCTGCGAAGTAATCAAAACTGAGTTTTGTGTTCATATGTTTGGAGTAAATGTGACAACACAGCTATTTCGTAAACAAAAAAGTCCTTCTCACAACATCCACCGCCTTTCAACAGCTGAGGATGCTCTATATCCGAAACAAGCTGCCTTCCTGAAGAAAACGAGACTCTCTCCCTGAAGCTCGGAGTGAGAGAGGAGGAATCATGGGAGATGTGGTAGGGCAGGGGGAGGACCAGAGCTCAGGATCCGATCGCCACACAGCTGCAGCCGTTCTTCAGGGAATCCGACCGGGGAGCACCACTCAAGCGCCTAATGCCATTAATGAGCGCAGCAGTGCAGCAGTAACGGAATTGGAGCGCAGCTTCTCCGGCAAGAGCCTGGCTGCCCCTGGAGTGGCGGTCGACCAGTTAAGCTGGGTTTAAATGAGCTAAACTATGCTACACCAGAGCATCAGGGCATGGACAGGGACAGGATTCAATGATTGTTAAGTATCTTGCAAGGACAAGGTGGTAGCATATTTCACAGCTATGTGAAATTTTATAGCTAGCCTTTGCTGATCACTGAAAAGAGAAATGAGAATTGTAACAGACACTGTGCTTCGGCATTTACTGTCTAAGTTTGCATAGCAGAGAATACAAGCTCTCTTAGGTCAAACTCAAATAAAACAATGACAGACAGCTGCAACTGAAAGTAATTAAGATGTTTTTTTCCACAATAATCACTTCACAACTACAACACATGATCATACTCTATTACGTTGATCATCATAATCTCAACCAGGCTTTACAGGATTAATGGTGAGTGAATCTCATAAAACTTGCAAGAACGTGTCCAGGTCATAATTCACTCCAATTTCACAAAACAAAATGAAAAATATAACAACAACAGGGCAAAAAAGTATGAACTGTTCAAAATGTGTGAAATATTACATTTTGAAATATTTTAAATTGGAATTTATTTCTGTGATGGCAAATCAGAATTTTCAGCAGCTGTTACTCCAGTCTTCTGTCACATGATTCTTCAAAAATCATTCTAAAATGCTGATTTGGTGCTCAAGGAACATTACCTATTATCATTAATTTTATGGCTGCTTTTGTGAAAATCCAGATAATTTTTTTCCAGTATTCTTTGATGAACAAAACGTTCAAAAGAACAGCATTTATTTGAAACAGAATTCTTCTGTAACATTACAAATATCTTTACCACCACTTTTGATCAATTTAATGTGTCCTTGTTGAATAAAAATACTGATTCCTTCACCAAAAAAAAAAAAGTCCTCCTGACCCCAGACATATGAACGGTAGTGTACACTGTGACATTATTTTTATGATAATTAAGCACATTATCAGAAAAACAATGACTCAATGTTTAAATGCTTCATTCATTTTCTTAAATATGAATATAATTCCCTCTTTTCTCATTAATTTTTTCTTCTGATTTTGGAGTGAAATATGACTCACAAGACAGATTTATCAATTTAAAAAAAAAAATCATACAGAAATAACTGATCCTAAATGTGTAGCAGAGTAACTTCATCCTGCATCCAAGGCAGCATTGCTGCTGGAGATCTAGGTGGAGCCAGGGAGCTGCTGTTATGACAGAAAGCAGTTTCACCTGGGTAAAACACTGAGCAGGACAGGTGCTAAAGAAAGCCAACAGCTTGTGATTCCAGTATCACAAAGTTTAATACATCACTTATAAGATACAAATCCATTCTAAAATGAAGGGGTCATTGTACTGTCTTTCTTGAGCACTTTATGTCTTTCATATAATAATTATCTTTACATTTATGAGCTTCAAACAGTAACTTTAAAAAACACAGTGTGCTGTAAGCCAAAGAGGATTTGTGGCATCAAGATTTTTCATACTGATAAGAAAGCAAAAGACAAGACGTTATTTAAATTTGTTGCACACAGAATGTATTCAATCATGGTTGTTAATGCTGTTTAGGAATGTATTTATGAAAAATGTCCGATTTTAAATAAAGTATGAGCGGGATGAAAAAAAGAGACAAAATAACCTAGGATTTTATTTAGTTAGAATGATCCAAGGTTAACTATTTCAAGTGTAAAAAGCCGCATATATTGTGAAAAGTACTACAAATGAAACTTAATTTAAGCGAATACAGAAGAGGATACTGAAGAAAACAGCAGAATTTTTTGCCTGTGAAATATCACAGCGCTTTCAGATTGCCTAAAGACTGTGTGATGAAACATTTGTCCCCTCATTGTATCTGGCATACTAAAAACCAGTGATCCCAGGACAAAGGTCAATGGCTGACAGATGTGCCAACATGCCATTGCTATGTACGAGAAACAATGAGGAGCTTCTAAAAGAGCCATTTAAGAGAAATCAGCTCTCCCCAGAGCTCCCTAGAGCACTGGAAAACAAGGTGATTTTCTTGTTTTAAGATGAATCTCCACAACAGCGTAAATGACTGTCACTACTATGCACAGATGAAAAAAGAGGTTCTCTACGATTAAAGATAAAGTCACACTTCTGCTTGTTTTCCTGTGGAATAACTACCTGAGGTGGCCTTTGCTGATTGTTTCTGCAGGAAATCCAGAGTCTGAGCCAGCGCTTTCTTATTGCAGTGAGTGGAGAGCTCTTCCTTACATTCAAAACACCTGTTAAGAAGAGCAAAACAATCAACAAAATATAATCTATTATGCCTTTTATGTCTTATACAAAAGAGCATACACTACCTTTCAAAAGTGTGGGGTCTGTGAATTTTTAATGTTTTAGAAAAAAACTCTCTTATGCTTACTAAGGCTTATAAATAACTGTTTTCTATTATAATAGATTTTAAAATTAAATGTAATTCTGTGATGGCAAAGCTGAATTTTCAGCAGCCATTTCTCCAGTCTTTAGAAATAATCTTAATGTGCTTAAGAAACTTTTTTTTATTAATATCCATACTGAAAACATTTGTGCTGCTTAATATTTTATGGAAACTGTGATCTTTGCTGAATAGAAAGTTCAGAAGAACAGTATTTATTTGAAAAAATTGTAACTGTCACTTTTGATCCATTTAATGCAACTTTGCTCTGACCCCAAACTTTTGCATGCATGGAGATCTTTCACAAATGCATAAGGATAAATAATCATGAAATACAGTATGATCAGTTGATGTTTCTTACCAGGCTTTCCATGTACTGAGGCTGATGGTGATACAGTGAGAGTCAGAATGATGAGCTTGCTGGTGTTTTGTGGAATGCTGACTTTCTGCCTGGTTACAACCCTGAAAGTGAGAGACACAATAGCAAGGTTACTACATATTAATCTAGATGGAAAAAAATAAGCTTTTGACAAGTTTTAGTATAATTCTTAACTTCCTGTTCTGCACTGTGAATCAAACATATCGTTTGCAAACATATCGTTTTTTTCCACTGTCAAATCAAGGCCAAACAAACCTCTGTCGTACTCCCAAATGTGCTGTCACAGCTTAAATGACCCATACAAAAACTGTGGGTAAAAGACGAAGGAAATGGTAGGGACACTCAAATTACTTTCAGAAAACGCTGCGTGACCAGTGAATAATATGACCTTTTAAGCATAGGCCTAATAAACTTCATTATTTGGTTTTAAAACATGCAGTACCCAACCGCTACTGCTTTATACTAGGCCAGCCTAATTTTTTTTATCACCACTTTTACAACACTGTTCAAAAGTTTGGAGTCAGTAAGATTTTTTTAATTAAAATTATAATTTTATTCAGCCAGGACACATTAAATTGATTAAAAGTGAAAGTAAAAGACTTTCACATTGTTTAAAAAAATCCATCTGATCGAAATGCTGTAATTTTGAACTTTCCATTCACTATATAATCCTGAAAAAAACTGTAACTCAGTTTCTACAAAACTATTAAACTGTTTTCAACATTAATAAGAAGAAGAAATGTTTCTTGAGCACCAAATCAGCATATTAGAACGATTTCTGAAGGATAATGTGACTGGAGACTGGACTAATGGTCACCGAAAATTCAGCTTTGTCATCACAGGTATGAGTTATATTTTAAAATATATTAAAATAGAAAAAAGCTATTTTAAATTGTAATAATATTTTATAATTTCACTGATTTTACTGTATTTTTCAATCAAATAAATTCAACCTCAGTGAACATAAGAAACTTCTATTAAAAACTTTTTTTTTTTTTTTAATCTTACCGACTCCCAAACTTTCGAGCAACATTTTTGGCACATCAGTGTGACTTAAAGCATATAAAAATGCCTTAAAATGACTTTGCTTTGTGTGTAAATCCTACAATAAATTGTCTATTTTGGCAGTCAAGTTCTAACATTTGTGAAATGCAAATATGCCACTAACAACCTATCACTGCACACTGAGAAAACAGCCTACATTAACACAATATATTACTGCTGCAGAATGAGAAGATCTCACCTGGAACCCACACTTGAGGCACACAAGGATGTCATGTGCTCCTGCTGGTTCTCCCTCAAGCATGTTCCTCTCTTTAAGGCAATCAGAGCACACCGACCACAGGCTGCCTGTCACTGCCTTCTTCACTGAGCTGAGGTCCACAGCCCTGCTCACATGCTGGCACGTCAACCCTGGATGACACCAAAATATACACCTTCAGAATGAATCAGAATGAACTTCATGCATGATAGATCCTTAATGTCTGATAAATGCGTTGGATGCTTCTCTGTGATTTTTGAAATGTGTACCAAGTGTCCCATGAATAACGTACTGGCATGAGAAATGACATTGAAATCTTTCCTTACCGCCAACCTCGTCAGACGAGTCTTCATCGCGAGGCTTCTTTGGCTTGTTAGACCGCTTGGTCATGTCTGCGGTTTTTAAAGAGAAGGGGTCTTTCAGCCGCATCTGTATCTAGGAAAAAAGTCACTCACTAAGTATGAGAGCCCACAGCACAGATAAAATTATGTTTCTGAAGCCTAAAAATCTGAACATTACCATACAACACATCTGCCTGGTGGCTAGGGCTCACTAGAGGGCCTTGGCAAACTTCCAAGGTGGGCACAAAATGACTTTTAATTTAAAAGAATGATATTAAAACAATCCATTGTTGCTAAAGGGTAAAAATGGCTGTTAACATTTAACTAAAAGGCTTAAAAACTGCTAAAAAAATAACAGTAAATAAACATTTTTTAATAATCCAATGTAAATAAAAGGCTAAAAACTGCTAAAATCAAGACTCACTACATGTAAACTGACATTATATTTCATATTCTGATTTTCCCCTCAACATTTTTTTTTTTTTTACACTGAAGAACATACAGTTTTAAAATTCTGTAATTAATATATCTATTGACAGTCCTGAGTATTTTTCCTTTCCATCTCAACTATCTCAGCGGGCAGACATTTCAGTCAGTACCAGTCCTATCTGAACCAAAGAGGACAGCATCTGAATACAATTTTGATAAGCATGTCTCCTGTTAACAGTACAACCATTAATGATAACTGACGAATCAGTAAGTGAGGGTAATAAAGGCATACAAGGGGATTATTTATCAGCACAGCGACTGTAACAAACCACACAAGAGCACGACACCTGAGACTTGCCCAGGTAACTGATACAAGCACTGACAGCAAGTACCGGCTGGTTAAAGGCCTTTGCTTCTTTAGTAGTAAGTCTGATCTGTTTATAACACAATGTTATTTAAAAAAGAGTGACTATAAACATCAAATGGTCTTTGGCTCACAGTAATAAACCCAACTCACCCTGTTTATGGTCCCCTCCTCTCCAGGCTCACTACCAAGTGAACGTCAGTTGTCAAGTGGCCAGGTGGAAGAGCGAAGCTGATAACTTACATATGCTTCCAAGTTTATAAATACGGAAGAATTTCTGTTGGTAGTTTTGGTGTTCGGATCTAACACTTCGACAATTAGGAATCGCGTAATCCCGAGACACAGATTTGATTAACAGAGTTTGACCGCGTATTTGGTAGCATTTGGAGAAGAACAGAAAGCACAAGTATCACATGTGTCACGTGGTTGCATCCTCAATGACGCGCTACGGATACTTGTATGGCCAAACTCGTTTGCATCTACTGTTGTTACAAAAGAGCTGTTCAGTTCGTCCATTTTTAAACATTTTTAAAAGTTCTGTAGTGTTTTGTATAAATGTAACCACAAAAGGGCTATTTTGACTTATGGCAGTCAAATTATAATCAATAAAGATGACAATAATTACTTATATATCAAAATACAGTATAAATAAGAGAAAGTAACAAAGAAAAATAAATAAATTAAAATAAAAAGTTGTCATATAAACAACTTAAAAGCTTCACATATAGCTTTACATATACCTGGGTTTTTGCATGCGAGTTTGGGAGTCAAAAGAAGAGTATCCTACGTCACTGGTAATACGTATGCTGTGCGCATGCGTGCAGAAGTAGTGGGTAGCTGCAATCCGGCTACGTAACTTACAATCATTTCTACCGTGTTTTCGTCAATATTTAAATACAAAACAAGAAAGAAGGAGCATCGTCAACTTGCAGCTTTCTTTACCTTAACTCTTAACATGGCGTTAAATGTCTATTCACGGCTGACGAGGAGTATTGTCCGCGTTTTAGCGAGCAGAAGTGTCATTCCTGTTACAAGACAACTGACAACTACTTCATACCGAACACATTTGTGTTGCTTACAGCGTGAGTGTTGAACTATTGCATTGATATTTAACAGTTATATGTAATACACCCTGCTTGACATCGTTCTAAAAAGTCATGGTGAATCTTGCATTCATCTTAACCATATGATTTCTGTCTTTACGTATTTGGAAAAGTTTGAGCTGTAAGAAGTGCTTAAAACCGAGCTTGTATAAATTGTTCTAAAGGTGACATTTTTCTTTTTAAAGGTAAAGTATCACATGACAACTAGGCTATAGTTTAGCAGAAGAACGGCCTCTGTTGGTCAAACGTGTTTATCTGTCTTTCAGACATCCGCGTCATTCGTTATGATGGTGCTTTATTACGAAATTTCAGCTCTTCAAGCCAGCCCTCAATAGATGTGTCTTACGAGCAGCTGAAGAAACTGCTGCTCTCCGAATCCAGTGTAGTTATAGACGTCCGTGAGCCGTGGGAACTCAGGGAATACGGGAACATACCTGGGTCAATTAACGTGCCATGTAAGTCAGTGCATGGCCTAATCTGTATACTGTTTATTTAAAGACACATTATGTAAATTGTAATGCTGTACCTTCTCTGCTGCAGTGGGTCAGGTGAATGGAGCTCTCCAGCTCAAGCCTGATGAATTCAAGGAGAAATACGGAGGAGACATGCCATCACAATCCCAAAATATAGTGTTCACCTGCCTAGCTGGTGTAAGAAGCAAAACAGCTCTGGAAACTGCAGTGTCTTTAGGATACACCAAGTGAGCAGTTATACTTATTATAAAACAAGTGATTGTTTATTTCCCTCTTTATACACAGTTTCATCTGAAACTAATTTTGGTTTTAAAAAACTGAAATAAGTGTTAATCCAATTTCAAATCTAAAGTTTGTATCATACACACATTTATAGGTCAGGCTACACTCAGTTTTATGCAGTATACTAAGGTTGAAAAACTGCAATAAAACCATGGTAATATGTGAAATGAAAGTGGCTTAGGATAAGAGATGAAATGCATAATAAAAATGTTTTTACCAAAGAAGAAATCAAAGAAATTGGACACTTAAACCAGTTTAAGAACTGTATATTAAAGTTCTGCTTGCTTTAGTTGTCTAATTTACTCTCTCTTCTTGTAGGGTTCAGTATTATCCAGGCGGATGGCAAGAATGGGCAGAACGTCAATTAATAAAAACCAAATAGTGATTGTCACGCTGTAGTCACGTTAACACTGTGATAGAAGTTTGATTGACTTGTACTGCAGACTGAATTATACCATTGACACGGAGTCAAAATGTGCCAGTAAGACTGAATCATTTAACGGTATTGACTGGAAATAAAAGAATGGTTTTATTATAGTTTAAGCCTGAAAAGATGCACTGTTACATGATGTGAGCAGTGTGCATTCTACACTGATATTTTATTTGATGTAGTCAGTTTGAATGGGAAGTGCAGTGGCCTACAGTTTGTATATTACAACTTCTGTTCAAAGGGCTCTTGGCTATTTGCCTAATAGTTAAACCGAAATATTTTGAGCAGGCAATCCAAATATCAGGAGAAAATATATAAGTTTTATCCAGTGATTTATGAAGTCATAGCACTGTTTAAAAGTAACTGGAGAGTTATGTTTTTGTATCATTGAAAATAAAATCTTGATGATATTGTGTGTATTATGATTATTTGAAAAAATAATCATAATAAATTGGATAGAAATATCAGCTAAATAATATGTAAATGTAAATTTGAAATAAATATTAAAATGCTGGGTGTAACTCATCCCTCATCATTTGTGCCAGAAATATGAATATCAACATTTAGTTTTGCACAGGCAAGAATTACTCAGGTTTTCTTTACAAAATGTAAAAATCTGATGTACATACAAAACTACAAAAAAAAACAAAACTTTCATTTATGTGCAAATATTTTTTTAATTAATACTTTTATTCAGCAAAGACTAATCTATTTCAATTAAATTTTGTTCTGTTGAACTTTCTATTTATCAAAGAATGCTGAATGAATTACTTAATGAATAATGACTATTAACCAGGACAACTTTGTCATCACAGAAATAAATTACATTTGAATCTTTATGGTATTATAAATGTTCAACTATTTCAACCGTAGAAATAAGAAGACCTTTATTGCCATATATCATCTGGATGGCACTTCTGTGACTAATCTGTCAGTGGGGCAGTATATTTTCCAAAGGTAATAATTTGTACCTTATTTATCCCTGAAGAATTTATATTAGTACCTAAACACTTTGTACATCTCAATACATCTCCAACTTTTTTTCTGAAAGTGCACTGTTAGTCTTATTAGTCATGTTAGCTTTTGAGCCATATGTATGTGTACGATTATAAGAATTATGTGTACCATTGTCATTAATGTGGATGTGACAAAGCTGTCTCTCACTGATGAATCTGAAATTTAGAAAATGGTTTTAATTATAAGTCAGCAAAGCAGCATGAGCAGACAAAGATAACAGTGCCTTATTATTGCCAATAAAGAGGCTAGTTTATTGTCTTTACCAATGCTGTCATAGTTTTTTCTGCGCACTGCTATAGGGATGAGTGACTAATGTACTGTAATTGAATGAGATAGCAGGAGTAAAATAACGCCTGAGTGTTTGAGCTCATTTAGCCACTGTTCACATCTCAGAGAGATGCAGACCCAGCCTTCCTCCCACATGCCTGGCAAATCTTAGTCGGAAAGAATCTCATAAACCACATTCGGTCAGCATTTAAAAAAAAAAAAAGTTCTGTAATGAATAAAGATTAGACCGTAATTCATCTGAAACTCTAATACCATCTGCACCATTTTTAAGAAAAATATTATTCTTTAGATCCTGATTGAAGAGACTCCCAAGGACTTTGTAATTCCCACTTACATCCTTTAGTCACCTCACGCGTGAATCTCAGACAGGCCATAGAAAAACACTCTAGTTAATTCCCCTCGCATTTCTCATTTTTACACATTCTGCCATGTAAATAGTGACCACATTAGTGTCATCTCCCTCTGCTCAGATTGACCTTGTGACATTATTCCTTGCCCTGTCTAGAAGCATGTGTAATTAAAATCCCTACATATCAAACCTCATCACATCACGACTGCACCTCCAGACTAATGGAGCCTTGTCTCATAATTTACCCCTCCGTTCAACACCTCTCAAGACCCTGACAGATGTTTGAGTGATGGGCTTAATTCTTGATGGTGCAGAGGCTCAACATTCCCATAGCACTGACTCATGTTTATAGCGGAGTATAAAACGCCTGGATCTCTGGGAGTCTGGATTTGTGAGCAGAACTTGTGAGAGGAGGATCAACACAGCAAGGCCTTAAAAGTTTAGCCACTGACCCATGATGAGTCGCAGCCCAGAAAGGATCTCATCCTATCGCCGCCATTTCGAGGACACCAGCACCTCCTCTTACCAGGTGAGGGTCAGCAGCCCTTCTCCCGTCAGACGGGATGTCGGTAGGTGCCGTTCAGCCAGCTACACCCGTAAAGCCAGTGCTGTCAGCAGCAGCATGGCACTGGGCCGGAGGACCATCTCATCCTCACGCAGTCAGCCCTTCATGACTGGGTAAGCATTGCCCATCCTGCCAGCACAGATAAATAAAGAACAATGCACAACATCATCATATGCATTAAACTAAATGCAATCTGTTAAACCTACAGAAAATGTTTTTTTTCTCCTTCAATCATTGTTTCTGGTATTTGATGCTTAAAGTAAGCTTTCAATAAAAGAGAAAACATGAGAACATTCTAAATTACTACATATATATATATAT
>JAFVLL020008247.1:0-31214 GCA_021397915.2 Tor tambroides
GTGTGTGTGTGTGTGTGTTTGTGTGTGTGTGTGTGTACTGTATATATTTTAGTAGTTTTTGTGTGTGTGTGTGTGTGTGTGTGTGTGTGTATATATATATATATATATAAATAGTTAGTTAGCTAAAACAAAACTGAAACTTAATGATTCCATTAAATATTACATTTAATAACTTTCATTAAGAAATGCCTTGCCAGCTAACTATATAAAATAACTAACTATATGAAATAAAAAGTTTTTTTTATTTTATTTTAATTAACCATTATTTAATTTATGTAATATTTATATATAGTGTAGTAACCCTATTACATGCCAATATTATCTAAATCAAACACTGACTGGTCACAGCGGTCAGACAGTCGTTTCCTGGCTAATAGGCAGTTTAAAAATGTAAAAAAGAAAGAGAGATATTGTCCCTTTCAATGTTTTTCTTGATGATTCAGACATTGATTTATTAAATATTAAGAGCATAAGCCCATCCATTCACATAAAGACACAGTTTATATCTTAAACTACTCTGCGGACAATAATCTATCCAGCAAAGACATTTCTTCTATTAATACTGTATCACCCACTGAAAGTACAGAAATGAAAATAAACAGAATGTAGACTCATGCACAAAAATAGTAAAAGAGAGAACATGAAAGAGCAGCAAATAGTGAAACAAACAAGAAAATGAAACAAATTGACACATTACATAACATTGAGTTCTAGATACCTGGAATAATTTGAATAATTTTTCTACTAAATTATCCTAAAAATGTGTGCATGTGTGTATGTGTGTATCAAAAAAAGAATTATATAAGAAGTATATATATAAAAAAGAAGTATATATATATATATATATGTACATATATATAAACCTGGAAATAAACAGTTTTAGGATTTTGAACATTTAAACAAATAGGTGATTATGAAATGAAAGTGCATTTTTTAATTAAAATCTTTTACTGTTATACTAATCATAGCATTTTTAATGAAACATTTTGTATAGAAAAAATGCTAAAAATGCTATCAGACAGACCACACTCTTTGCCGTCACACGTGTAGCACATGTTCTGGTGAACTGAAGGTTATATAAAGCTGCCGTTCTGATCACAGAGGCTGGAAGATTCTAGATGTGTTTCACTGTTGCTAGTCCAAAAAGCTGAACCCGGCAGAACTGAACCTGCTATTTATGGATAATTGAGCCCTGACCTTCAAAGCCCACATCATGTGATATGCGTTGAAATTAATGAAACATATGTAGTCTCCCTGTCTCCATGGCAACCGCTCTTCAGCATCCATGGCACAGTGAGAGTACACTTAAGCTTTCGGTTCTCAATGCGTAATCACACTGTGGCCATCTATAACCACGGCAACAGCAGGAAGACCAATTCAGGCTTCGAAGGAATTAGAGGCGCTGCCTGAATTCAGGTCTTGTAGATCCGTTATTCAGAGGGGAAGGGAAAATTCTCATTTTGCTTGAATTGAATTGTCGTTCTCCACCAGGCAGCTCAAAACCTTTCATGCTGTAGTCACCATTGTTAAATTATCATTTGGAATATTTCTAGTGGCTGATGAGTGTGTTGGTTACAAGTATTGGATATTTCAACTCTGTGGTTTGTTTGCTTTTGGTAACTGTCCGCTTACAATGTCAGTCAAGGTTTCTAGTGGCAAAACCATAATTTAATTTTTTATGTCTATTTTTTCACCTTCTCTCTGACCCTTTCTGCTGCTGTTCCATTTAGACTACATTATAAAGGGGCTCTTTAAAAAAAGAAACAGCACTTTTTGCAACTTTTTGCAAATTTGATGTTCAACCCAATGTAGTTGGTGCCATTTTTTAAAACTGCTTCTTTGTAAAGCTTAAAAAATAATCTGCACTGATTTTTTTTTTTTTTTTTTTTTTTTAATATTTGTCCTCATAATCTTTATTTTTTGTGTCATCACACTTTCAACTAACTTTTGTTCAGAGATTATTCTTTTTTATAATTCAGTCAATTCCTAATGGATAGTATGAGGTATTGACCAAAATTTTGTCTATTTTTATTTCAAATACATCACACATTACAGAAGCAAAATGGGTTGTGAACACTGAAAAATTTGCTAAAAATTACTCACTCTCTGGTCTGTTGTAGATGTAGATGAGTTTGTTTCTTCATCTTAACAGATTTGGAGAAATTTAGCATTACATCAGTTGCTCACCAGTGGATCCTCTGTAGTGAATGGGTGCCGCCAGAATGAGAGTCCAAACAGCTGATAAAAACATCACAATAACAGTCCACACCACTCCAGTCCAGTCCATCAATCAACATCTTTTGAAGTGAAAAGCTGTGTGTTTGTAAGAAATAAATCCCTTATTACAATATTTTTTAACTTCGGTTAGTTGTTTCCAGCTAAAATAAGACCCCTCTATTTATAATATCGCACATTCACACACAAAAACATTTCAAAACTGTTCTAAACAAATATTTTGATGTGAGAGGACAACATGGGATGGGCGTTTTCACTGGAGGAAGTGTTATTATGTATTACAAACTGGTATTTTGATCAGAAGTGACAGTTTGAAATTAAAAACTTCTTAATAAAGGATTTATTTCTTTAAGACACAGCTTTTCACTTCACAAAATGTGCATTGATGGACTGGAGTTTACTTGAGTTGTTTTTATCAGCTGTTTGGACTCATTCACCATTCACCGTAGAGGATCCACTGGTGAGCAACTGATGCAATGCTAAATGCATTTCTCTAAATCTGTTCTGATGAAGAAAAACTCATCTGCATCTTGGATGGCCTGAAACTGAGTAAACTTTCAGCAAATTTCAATTTGGGTGAACTATTCATTTAAGACAAAATGCTTGTTGTATTCCTAATTTGTAAGTCACTTGGGATAAAAGCGTTTGCCAAATGAATGAATATGAATATATGCATAACAGGAGTTTAGAGATACTGGTATCTGTCGTACTTCCTCCTTGATTACTCATGATGATTACTGGTTGATAAACTCATATGTTTAATTTTCAGTAGATATTGCTACACTGCAATTTATTAGAAATCTGTAAGTAACTTTTAGTCAGACACAAATAACTCTCAGCCCATGCTATAATACAAATATTTGAATAAGAGATATGGCCTGAGGCTGAAACAGAGATAGTACATCTGCATACATTTCTAATATGAAGAAAACCAGGAAAAATATTGAATTAAACTCTAACACAAAGTCTATCTCAAACATTTTTGTCCTCATTTTATTCTGTAGTACATTGTCTTCCTTTTATTTCTTCATCATTATTTTATCAAGCTGCCTGATGCTGCAGCAGCTCTTAGGAACCGAGTTACAATTCCACCAACTACTATCTCCTACTTCACTGGTGTGTGTTTAAATTTTAATGTCATGTTCTTGTCCTCAGAGTTTGAGTATCCTCTCTGGATATGAGCCTCCTGACCCGAACCAGATAGGAGTGCGTGGAAAGACAGCAAAAAGAGGCCTAGCAACGTTTGTTTTTAGTGCAAGTTACGTAACTTGAGTGGCACGTAACCATGCAGAGATCTGCATCCCTGAGAGGAGATGATGTGGTGGGTGTCTAGCAGGATCAGACCAGGAATAAGGCATTTAGACTCCCAAGAGCCTGGCTGCTGGTTCCCACCACAGAGACAGAGAGGATCAGAAAGAGAGTGTGTCAATGCTGGAATGACAGTGAGTAGATGGATTGAGAGATAAAAAAAAAAAATCGGCTCTGGTGAGCTGCCTACATATGCAGCATTTTAAGTAACTCCTGACACAATAGCTGTGCCAGAAGTTAGGCGGTATTTTTATGCCTTACAAGATACCTTTTGGACAGAAGAAGCATTGCATGTATCCTTCATGAAGGCAAATCCCATAATTCACTGTGACAAGCTTAGTAGGAAACAAAATCCTATCCAATGCAGCAGAGAAATTTTGATTATAAATACATTTGGCTATAGTTACCATGTCACTGCGAAATGCTAAATTATAAACTGTAAATGGAAGAAATAATATACTTTTTTTATGTGTTACAAAGAACTCTCTGGTGCTCAGTAAGACTGAATTAACCAAGATGTAAAATTACATTGAAAACAGTAATATTGTGAAATATTAGTACAGTTTAAAATAACTGGTCTCTATTTTAATATACATATATATATGTGTGTGTGTGTGTGTGTGTGTGTGTGTGTGTGTGAGAGAGAGAGAGAGAGAGAGAGAGAGAGAGTGTGTAAATAACCCACTTACATTCAAATTAGACTTTTCACCCAATGTAAGTGTTATTTTAATGCTATTTTAGAGCATTGTGTAATTTGCAAAATGCTACCAAACTTTTTGAAATTAATTGTAAGTCAGTTTTCCTGTGTGCTTCATTAGAAGAGTTTTTTTTAATGTTGTTGCTGCCTATGGAGAATATTTCCAATTAGTCACTCATTTCAGTTGTGATGCTTAATTTAAAGAAAGTAAAACAACAAGAAGGCTCACTAGGTTTTGGAACAGAGCCATGAAATGGCTGGAGGAAGGGATGACTGATCCATATGTTCACTTCTTCTATTGATTTTGCATTTCTCTATCCATCACTGACTCTTTTAGTGGCTGTCCGATGTGTCCTCACTGCAGGTGAGCTTGGAGAACGCGCAGAGATGCTATTCCTATCACAAGCATCATGTAGACACGCTGACTTAAGGGGAGTTTATCGATTAAAAAGGCTTCTTACTGTGCACAGACAGGAACAGCAGTAAGCATGTGTGTGTGTTTTCACTGGGCACACATTCCGGTGCAATGACTGAGCAGGCAGTCCAAGTCAGACTGTGACCTTTTTCCTCATTAAACCCTACACTTTCAGGAAAAAAAAACGTACAGAGCTGTCATTGGGCCAGTACCCTAAAGACAGTCTAGGACAAATCACAGATATCGAGCTATCAGTACAAAACAGTTACTATAATCACAAATGAGCCAAAAGTTCACTTTAAGAATGAACAAAGTGACATGGTGAGTTTGAAGTTCGGTGTTTGAAAAAAAAGAGCAAATGGAAAAAGAAAGCAAGATCTATATTAGTATAGCTCTTTATATGAAGCACATGACTTCTTTTAAGCCACGGAAAGACAAACATTTTGCAGAAAAAAATGCACAATACATATATTTCAGCCTAGGGTTAAGTCATTATGTACTAACAATGATTTGGGACAAATATAATGTAATTTAATGGAAAACTATGTGATGGTGGTGCTCAGTGGTGCAGCAGCATACAAAAAAACCTCCTGAGTCATATTTGAGCGCTGACAGTATGCATATACTCATAGACAGCAATTTGTTTATGTACAAAAGGTACAAAAGCTAAAAGGTACATCTTATTTACCCCTAAATGGTACATATTAGTAGTAACTTAAAAGGTACATATTACAGCTTTAAAAGTACATGCTAAAGTGTACATATTAGTGTCTTTTGAAAGGGTACTGCAATTTTATGGCTTTTTTTCTGAGTGTGTGTCAGTATTCAGTATGTCAGTATGTCAAAAATGCTGTTCAAAGTGTTTGAGGGAGGAGGCTTGATTAGTCTCAGACCACCCACAATCTGATCACTCATTGAAACAAGATTTATACAATGAGCGGATTTGAGGAAGAACTGATTACTGGATTAACAAGAGTTTAATATGAAACAGTGTCATCAAATTATCTGAAATATATTGAGTTTTATTTGAGCCACTTAACATCCGTGAGTTTAACTGTAACTGTAAGTAACCAATTTGTTTTCTCAGTATATGTCTGTAAAATAATCTATAGTTATCACTATCAGTTTGACGGAAAGTTTCATAGTCTACACAGATTTCAGCTCTTTTCGATTCAGTCATTCCTGGCGTGGTTCTGTTTATTTTAGCCTAGATCATAAAACCAAACTGTTCCAACTAAATGAACAGTGTGTAATAGATCAGGCAGGTCTGTGAATCATATATCTGAGATATAGTACACACATATCTTTTTTTGGCTTGCCAACGTTTTCTTGTTTGCTCAGGGATTATATGACTAGTCTTATTAAACACATAGATAAAGATCTTGAAGATCTAGTTTGAAGGAGAATCATGGGGCCTTGATCCATATAAACCATTCCATTATTTTCGTCTTCAGCATAGTTTGCTTTGCTAAGACCTAATCAAGAGCTACTTGGACCCAGGCAAATACAGGATGTGCCGTAGCTTTAAAAAGAAGACAGATTGTAAATGAGGCCTATAAAAAGTAAACATTAGGCTTGGAAGAGCCTCAAGTCATAATGAGAAAATTAAGAAAATGAGATTTAAGATCCAGCTCAAAGGGCACAGTGGGAAAACTTGATGGAATTTTTTTTCTCTCGCTGTCTTTCTATCATACAGATGGCAAAGTGCCAACTACTAAAATAAATGAATTGTATTTTAAAGTAGGTGTAAAGGAATCCAGGGAATGGGAAGAATGGACAGCCAGGTCATTGAGTTGTTGATTTAGCATAACAAAAGCCACCAGTAAACCCCAAAAGTGTGTATCTGGCCTTCCTGCACAGCAGTGCTGAAGTAAGCCAATCTGTGTCGCTGCTGTAAAAATGTAGTGGTGACTGTACAAAAAGAATGCCGTCAGTATTTGGGTCAGAGTTTCTACAAAGTAGAATAAATATATATATCTTTTTCATATTTGAATACACTTAAAGGTAAAATATTGATCCTATAGCTGTTTGAGTAGGAGTTAAGCATGCAGCAGTACATTACAATTGCAAAGCAGTGGTAAAGTAGTTTAAGAAAGGATTGACTTTCAATTAGAAGGTTTTCCATTGAAGGTGGCATATTTCACTGGGAGTTACATAATCCCCACGTTTGTGAGCCCAGCACGACTCCAGGATCTTCAAGCTTTAATGAAGACAGGGGCACTGCGGGGCACAGATTTCACTGCTGCTATACAGCTGATCTGCTAACGGACATGCTGAAGTGTGTGTGTGCATTAATAGATGCATGTAGCTTCTTGAAAACACATTCAGCCCCTCGTTAAAACTTTATTTGAAGCATAGCTCTTAAAGGGGATTGAAACACGAAATTTTTTTCTCTGCTTGACAAATGTTGCATGTCAATTCAGTGTTAAACTCACAATTTTACGCCAATTTTATGCAGATGAATGTATGCATTCATGCATAAACTGTTCAAAACCACTGACTTGTTTACTAATTCCCTATACACTACATAGTGAATGACTATATGAAGAAAGAGTGAGCTAAAATCAGTGTATTCATACACTGGGTATTCAAGACACATTCAAATGGTCAAAAGTGACAGTAAAGGCTTTCTATTCATCAATGAATCCTGAAAAAATATAAAGCAGCACGACTGTTTTCAACATAGATAATAATAAGAAATTATTCTTGAGCAGCAAATCAGTATATTAGAATGATTTCCGAAGGATCATGTGACACTGAAGAATGGAGTAATGGCTACTGAAAATTCAGCTTTGCCATCACAGAATTAAATGACATTTTAAAATATATTAAACAGAAAAGTAGTTATTTTTAAAATGTAATTTAAATAGTATTTCACAACATTACTGTTTATACTGTATTTGAATCAAATAAACACAGCCTCTCAGGTTTAATGTCAGATATCTGTAAGGAGTGTCTAGCTCCTCCATCATAGTGTTGTGTATGTGTGCAAGTTTTATTTATTTCCTGTGAGCGTGTTTGAGAGGAGTCGAAATAATTAGTGCTTTCAGTGATCAGAGACAGAGACTGTTTTTGAGAGTCGCCATGGAGACTAGATATTGTGACACAGCATGTTATTACTGTAGTGCTCAAAACAGCAAGTAAGTAGCAGCCCTCACTGGGCCTGAAAATGTCATTAGCATTTAAAATAAAGCACCAAGCAGAGATAGCATAAAAAGAAAAAAGTAATGGTTTTGCACATTTAATTGGACTTCATTTGATAGAAAGTAACGAGAGAGTCATAAAGGACATAAAATGTGATATATACACATGGTGATCTACAGTATGTAATATACTGAATAGTGCTCAACATTAGTTTACAGGTTTATCAAAGATAGGGATGCATAATAATGTTTGCACAAGAATATTATATTGGCTTTTTAATTTATACGTAATGATATAGGATATTAAATAGTACTCAGTTCTGCTGATTTTTACATTTAGATTAGCTTTGCTCTCATCGTCTTTCATACCTCTAATCATAATATTTCGAAGTCTGAATTCACTTGCATAATTTAAAGGTATAAATTTATATGTTTAGTGTTATTCATTCATTCATTCCTTTTTTTTACTGAAAAATATGTAGAATTTTATTATCAGTCATAACATCACAACAATTATTATCTTACTGTTATCCTATAAATGTATAGCTAATCAAAAGGTATATAAGGTAGTGAAACAAAAAGTAAAATATTTCACAGTAAAATATTTCATTTGCATATTTTGTTTATCAGCTTGTAGCTCCATTTGCAGTGTAGTATAATTTATGCACTATTATAGTATTTATTCATATTTTGATTTTTTTAAAATATATTTCACATTTTATTCATTTTGTTATGTGCTTTTGTCATATTTATATTATCTCTATTATCATATTTCTATTTATCTTTTTTTTTCATTGAACTAGCCCCTGGTACTAGTACATTTCCCAATTAATTACAAATAAACTGCAAGTAACACATTGAATTAAATGTGAAATTCTGAAGCAGAAAAACTTAAATTTATTTAAAATGTACTCCAGTAATCTTTGTTTTATTTACAACTTTGGAAAACATCATTTTTTACAATGTAGTTTTGGTGATTTTAGTACTTCAACTCGAATTTACAAGGCAAAGTTTCTAAGTTTTAAGTTTTTTCCATTTAATATTTATATTTTAATTTATTTTAGCTTTATTTCATTTAACAAAACCATTTTTTTTTTAATTTCAGTTATACTTAACATTAACAACACTGCTAATTTGAGTTCAAGAAATAAAAATTGTTAACATTTTTGTCTGTTGTTTTTGGTGACTTGACATTGTATTTAAACGTGAGGAAAACATGAGGGGGTGTTACAAAAATGGCCACAGACTGAACTGTCTTGCATTCTAAAGTACTGATTTAGGACACGTCTGAAGCTGAATCTTGTCCCGGATGGATCCAGTTTATTTGCTCTGGTGTGCTGATGTCTCCAGGGTGCTGGGTTTCTCATGCACTCAGGCTGTATTTGGGGTCAGTCCGACAGAGTGAGCAGCTCTTTGGCCATATGTGCATTATGTCTATGTCCATTTCCAGTTTGTCTGGCGTGGCTTTGGTCCAGCTCCACCTCTCCACCTGTCCATCCATTTGCCTTCTGTTCTTGCATTCTGTCTCTTCATCAATATTAGGCTTCAGCTTATTAGATTAATGGCTCGAACGTGTTTGAACAGGCTGTCTCTCTTTTTCTCCGAGCATGTTTGGCATTCAGCCTCTACTGTCCCTCATTTTTTGTCTTTAATCTCTTGCTTTTGTGCTGAATGCGCAAAGCTGTTGGAGATTGTCGAGTGAGGGATGTGAGTGATGCCAGGACATTAAAGCTACCTGAGTGTCAGTGTGAGGATGAGCGTATATCATATAGAAAGCTCTCTCAGCACAATGTTTAGGCTCGTTGCTCGTTTAAGCATGCAGTAGCATTACATGCCTTCTTACATTTAAAACGATAGTGCATGGTGCTAGCAACACCAAAGACTTGGGTTAGATTCCCAGGGAATGCATGAATTGAAGAAATGTATAGCTTGAATGCTTTGGGTATAAGAATCTGATAAATGTTAGGTAAATATAAATGAATGTGATTAGCTAAAAACTCTGTGTACCACTTTCCATTATCTGGCTGTGTGCATAAACAAACATACTGCACAATTAGTGTAGCCCAATTCACAAACAGATGACTCATGTGGGCCTGTTCTTTTAATGAATTATTCCTAATGAATCACTCCCAAGTTTGAATCAGTCTGATGCTTCATTGAATGAGCTCACTCAATACACCCGAGTGGCTATTGAACTAACATGACTTACTGAACCTTCCAGGTTCCATGAAAGTCATTACTTTCATGATGTCATGAAACTTAATATCATTATCATAAATGATCAAATCAAAAAGTAATTGCTGACTGATAACAAATGATTTATTATTTTAAATGAAATGTCTTAGCACTTATAAATCTTGCTTTAAAACTCATTTCTTTAGGGTAGCTTTTACTTGAATTTTTATATTAATTCTATATTATTTTATTTTTAATATTGTGTTGTTTTATTTGTTTATGTTAAGCGCTTTGAGATGTAACATTTAAAGGCGCTATAGAATATATATATATATAGAGAGAGAGAGAGAGAGAGGGTTTATTTATTGCAATTTATTTGTTGAAGCTATTTACTTTCTAACAACATTTTGGCAAAATCATAACCTGGTCTCATGACAAAAACTTACCTCTGGGAATACAATACACGAAATACGTACCACCATGTATGTTTCGTGACATATTCGATGTGAAATGTCCATTGAGTGGCGCTAAAAAAAGTGTTGGTTTTTTTTCCCTGGAACAGATAAACGTGCATATGGTACATTTTATGTGACGTTGGTTTTGTAGGTTTCACCGCAGTTCTGACTTGAAATGTCCATTGAGTGGCGCTGTAAGTCTAATGCTCTGTGAAATTTTAAAATAATGTACCATCTGCACTACACCTAAACCTACCCGATAGTATGAACAAAAGCGAATGTGATGTTAAAACACAATCGCAAGCGTGTCGTTTTAGCTTGTTTCTCAATCTCCCATCTTTCAGCTCTTTTATCACGAGTCATGTTTTTCACAGGATTCATACCCAAGGACTCAGCATTCTAAGTCCAATTCTGTGCCAGCTGAGCTACCGACCAAGCCTGTTATTTCCTGGAAAGCGAAACATATGGAGCTGTAATCATAACTGTGTCGAAAAACGATTACAAGTGCCCGCTGTTTTACTGCCTCTAGTGTTCATTTCTGTTGGAAACTGCAGTGATATGTACTTATTGGTACATATTCCACATCTTGCGAAAAAGTTCCCAGAGGTACGTTTTCGTCATGAGATCAGGTAGCAATATCATATGATTCAATCACATGTTTTCATATGATGTGCTTACACCCTGGTTATGGTTATGTTTAGGGCTGGTGTTGGACCTTCATGCTTGCTTTTTATCTTATGTTTTTGTATGATTCACATCACATAAATTCATACAAAATCTGTAAATAGTTACATTTTCCCTTGAGATCAGGTTAAAGCTTTGCCTCCTTATTTCAGTCCATCAAGTGAAATGTAGATGTAGAGTCATTAGAAGTGCTTTAGTTTATGTCAGTTCACGCTGTCTGGTTTTGGCAAACAGACCTGTCAATCAGAGAAGAATCTTTGTGTGTATATGTGTGTGTGCTGACATGACTAGAGGCCCATTAATGCTGTTCAGGCAGTTTAGTTCCTGTAGAAGTGAAAGCACGTGACCTGTGTAAGCACCAGCCTGTGCCGTTTAAATCACCTGTCAGTCATCTCTACAGAAACAAGCAGAACTCTTTTATCCAGTTTTATGATTGGTTAACAGGTCGGGCTTGGTTTATGTTAATGAATCTGCGTGAATGCTGTTGTTTTTGACTGCTGTAAATGAACGGTTCAGCTTGGGCTCTTTTGTCGAGCTCAAGTGGCTTCCCACCGGGAACAGGGTACACGTTTCCTCCAGCTCTCGTGGCTCTGCTCTGGTTCACCCCACCCATCCCTCATCATTTAGTCATTAGAGCTGCTCCTGCTCTCTGCCTGAGCTCACTGAAAATGGGTACCAACCCCTGAGCTACTCTGGAGGAGAGAGCGAGAGAGAGAGAGGGGAAAGAGTGAACTGTAGTCAGAACCTATTTTTTTGTCAAAAACAAAACAAAACATCTGTTCTCTCTTAAAAAATTGTTCTGTTCCTGCTTCTCCTTTATAATCCCTTTCACATTCATTTATTCTGTTATTCTTGAAATGAAATGCCTGGAGAATATCAGTCATAACTTTCTGCCACTCTCTGTATTCCTGCTCATAGTTGCTCAGCCTAATCTTGTTTTTTAGGTGTTCAGGCATGGGGTGCTGGGATTCAGGGTTGTGAAAAATTTAAGAAATGGCTTCTTTTCAATTTGTGAGTTTGAATTTAAATTGAATTGGATTGGAATGACTGGAAACAGCAGGGCTGGGGAGACAACTTGGAACATTGCTCCATTTTGAAGAGTTTGAGGTTGGTTTTTTTTAAATGTTTTCAAAAGAATTCTCTTATGCTCACCAGGCTGCATTTATTTGATAACAAACACAATAAAACAATAATATTGTAAAATATTATAGCAACTTACGCTAACTCATTTCTATTTTAATATACTTTTTATAATATATTTATTTTTTGTTGTGGTAAAGTTTAATTTTCAGCAGCCACTACTCCAGTCTTCTTCAGAAATTAGAATTCTTTGATGAATAAAAGAACAGACAGCATTTATTTGAAATAGAAATGTGTAACCTCATGAATGCACAGTTAATTTGATCAATTTAATGCGTCCATGCTGAATAGAAGTATTCATTTCTCCTTAAAGATCATTTTAAAAATCACTTGGCATCATAATCTTTCAGCACATTGGGTTATTTGTTAAATTCACTTTTGTAAAACTAATCTTAAACTTAAATATACTTTTGTATGCTATAAAAGACACCAGCAGAAAACCATTCTCTGGAATTACCAGCTTTCAGAAAACAGTATCTATTAAAAATTTGAGTCTATGCAGGCATGTAAAATTGGGTTAAAAAAGGGCACTATAACAATGATAAACATGTATTTTTTATCTGATTTTCTATGGTCCTTAGCTCAGTTGTCCTGAAATTTATGGTGTATTGTCTCTGTCTACTAACTGGCTTTCTGAGAAATGCTTATTATCTTGGAAGATATAATATGTTTACTGTTCATTAATTTCTGTTTAGAGTGTTTTTCTCTCTGGGTTCATTGTAAGCTGTAAAACACTTTTAAGATGAGAATTCTCTGTCTAAAGCTCCAGAAAGCACTTTAGACTAAAGTTTGATTGCAAATTTAGAGTTTGATTGGGCCAAATCAAACCTCAAAGACAACACATTTTGAGAGCACCTGAATCTGAAAGCCTTGTAATGGCTCGATGAAATTGCAGTGAGTCACCACAGCTCTCACACTTTGAAAAGCAGTCTGGAATTAGAGTTCACAGGATCCAGACAACATGTTTCAGAGAATGTGTTAAAATGAAGATAACTAGACTGTCATCTCAGAAATAGAATAGCATTGCATGACTAATGTGACTCTGTTAATGTAAACGCTGAATTCTGAAAATGAGTAGAGACAGACATGCATGTAGTTCACACTTCTAATCTTTATACTGTCTCACTTGAGCAGATCTTGGAAAAGGTATTTAGATTCTAAACTATTAGCAATGAAACCAGATTTATTAGCTATTAAATTAAAGTTTAGTCAGAAAATGTACAGAGAATTTTAATAGTAGAACAGTAGTATTGTGAAATATTATTACAATTTACAATTTAATTGAGTTTTCTATTTTAATATATTTTCAAATGTAATTCCTGTAATGGCAAAATATTTTTGTGGAAAATGTGATGCAGTGGTTTCAGGATTCGTTGATCAATTTTAAACACAATTCGTTTAAAATAGGAACTTTGTAAGTTGCTGAATAAGAGAATAAAATAAATAAATAAATAGCCTAAATAAATAAATAAAATCTTACTGACCCTAAACTTTATATATATATATATATATATATATATATATAAGGTGCATCTCAAAAAATTTGAATATCGTGAAAAAGTTCATTTTTTTGTAGCTTATTTCAAAAAGTGAAAATTTCATATATTCTAGATTCATTACATGTAAAGTAAAACATTTCAAAAGTTTTTTTTGGTTTAATTTTGATGATTAGAGCTTACAGCTCACGAAAGTCAAAAATCCAGTATCTCAAAATATTACAATATTTATATTTGAGTTTCATTAAATGACCATCCCTACAATATAAATTCCAGGTATCTCTTGTTCTTGTTCTCATTAAGTGTGGAAGGCTCTTGGGCCCTCTCAATATCTTCATTAAGACAGGACTCAATAACATTGATCTCACACTGAACAGAATGTGGTTAAATGTATAGGTTTGGCTATACTTTTTTCAAGAAACATCCTTACAATTAAAACGTCAAATGATTTTGAGGAAATGAGTGGTCCTTGTTATTTGATATCTTTAATGTGTGTGTGATTTTATCCCTTACCCTGGAGCAGTAGAATCACTGTATTTTTCTTTCCATCAACCTTTTCTAATGAAGGATGCTTGAAAGGGTCTTTGTCACTTCCCCTCTGAGCCTCATCACCGCATGCGATCTGATTCATGAATACCAATTTCAGCATTCATACAAATCACATTGACTCGTCCTTCAAAATAACCAGATATGCTTGTGCTCAGAGCAAGACTAGATCTCTGAATACACTCCTGATTACCAGCTTTACCAGGCATGACAGAAATAACCCAACTGCTATTCATTAAAGCAGTATATCTATAGTAGTGGTTTGGTGATTTACGTCTGATTGTAATGCAGCTGCAGTGAGCGGTTCAGCTCCCAGAAAACCTCCCAGCACCAGAGGGAATGAAATATAGATGAATGCATTTCATGAGGTCTCACAACATATTGCTTATAAAACGTGCCAAGTACACGCAAACTCACATCATCTTCATCCATATCTGCTCTTTGTCTTGTTATAGATAGATAGATAGATAGATAGATAGATAGATAGAGGGATTAGATGAGTGGGCTGAAAAGTGAGAATGGAGGCTTCGTGGATTGAGGGGATGTGTTGAAACACAGAGAGTTTTGCAGCCAACTGCAGATTTTACACTCGTTCTATCCATTCTAGTTTCCAAGGCAACTACTGGAGCCAAATTTGAAGTGAAAATAAGACCCTGCAATTCCATTAAATAAATAAAGCTAGCAAATACGACCTCGCTGACAATGACAATCAGTCTTGGTCTTGTTATTTTGTTGTGTTAAATGAAGAATTAGATCATATATCACTTCTGTTATTGATAATTATGCTCTTTATTACTGTTTGGGCTTGCCCTGACATTTCTTTAATAATATATGTGCCTCTGGTCTGCGTATTGCAGTATTAGATCTGACAGTTTAAAAAGTGAGAGAAAACAGCAGGATGTTACAGTATCTGCATTGAGTCCATGTTGGTCCTCTTTGCTGCAGTATTTTTTGCTTGTTCTAAATGCACTGAAATCAGAAGAGACTCAGTGGTGTATTATATTCAGTTTGTAAGGCCAAACGATTCTGTCGCCAAAGTCATTTATCATATAGATACACAACATAGGACTGTTTGATGCCATCAGTTAAATCAGTAAGCTATTAGAGACCCATACATTACTGCAGTTGTCATTTCATAATTTTTTTTTTAATATTTGAAGTTTTCATGCTTAATTTGTTTCAATTTTATCATGCAGTTTTAAGAGAAATAATAAAATAAAAATATAGCCTTTCATCACCAGTGTTAAAATCATATTTAGCATAATTATATTAACAATTATTTTTTGTTGTTGTTGAAATAGTGCATAAAAGCATCTGCCATTATATTATAAGCATTTATACAAAAGAATACACACAGTTTATTTAAAATAGCCTTTAAAGTTGTTTTGAATAAAATAATTGCAAAACATTTTGGGCACACTTACTGAATTTGATTTGGACCATACAGTAAGCCAAGAAATCCAAGGCAATTCTGAGAAGAACCATCATAAATAGATATGTTTTGCTCTTCATGCTATTGAAACAAACATTATAGCTACAGTAGATAGAGTTAAAGCTACAAAATAACTGCCAAGTCAAACTGTCCTGTAGTGTGACATGCTTAAAACTACGTGATAAGCGTTCATATTGTATTATGATTATTGTGCATGCAGTTTTCATGGACTGGTATTCATTGAAAGACTACACTGTATATTTATTTGTATGCTTTAAAAATTCACTTAATTTCAAATTCAAGTTTCAAATCAACTACTGAAAAGGTGGTTGAGTGATGAATGGTGATCAGTTACAGCATCTGAAAACACAAACTTACACCAAAATATACATTTTAACCTAAAATCTTAGTGATGTTGAAAAGAAAAATAATGTCCATGTCAATTTGTCAGCAGCCTTCTTACATTTTATTGCATCCATGTGATTGGTAAAAGACCTTTGTAGTATTGGTTATCTAGGAACACAAATAAGAGTATCAGAACAAAAAATACTAGTGTGCAATATGTCTATTCACACTCCCTTATGCTGTATTGTGATAGCAGTTGTTTAGTTTGTGTGATGTTGTATCTATCTGTCCTGCAGATGGCGCTCCTCTGAGTGAGCTGTCCTGGTCGTCGTCTCTGGCTGTGGTGGCTGTGTCTTTCTCTGGACTCTTTACCTTCATCTTCCTCATGCTGGCTTGCCTGTGCTGTAAACGAGGTGACATTGGCTTTAAGGTGAGACCCTCTTTCATTTCAATCACTTTTAAAAGTAGAGGCTCTTAAATTCCATCGGACTGCCATGGTTCACAGGTCACAAACTTTGGAATGAGCCAACTCAGCTAAATTCAGTCTCAATCAAAATACACATAATAAAATATACCTTATTGCTCTCAGGCCCAAGAAATAAGCAGACATCGCAAATCTCCACAGTATCTTTTGTCTGTCAAAATCTTTCAGTTCATTTTCATTTCAACTAATATATTATTTTTGAATTTTTCCTTAATGAAAAGATTGTTTTTTTTTTCATTTATTTTTTCTGTAAAGCACTTTGAAATATTACTGTGTATTAAATCTGCTATAAGAAAAAAACTTATTTATATTTTTAAAATTCTAAAATATAAATTATATATATTATTATAAAATTATTTATATTTTTTCTTAATTAAAAAAAATATGTTCCATGTTGTTTTCCGTCTAGATTTATTATGTTTATTGTGAAGTGAAAAGGTAAAAAATACTGTACTTACCTCAAAGATGCATTCCCATAATATCTAATGCATGTTTGTTTCTCAGCTATAATATTTTTACTGGAAAACAAATAATATTCATTAGGATAAGATTTTCTTAACCATATCATTCTTTATTATACTGTAAATGTTCTGACGTTCTCAAGCCACTGTCTATGAATATGTGATGCATAATGTGCATTAATAACCTAACGCTTTGACTGAAGCAAAGATTTATTATACTTTACTATATTTTATAAGTAAACAAATAGGCATGAAATATTGATGAGTTGAAATTATTATGTGAGGAGAAAGAGAGCATATGAGAGCCATGAAACTAGCTATGTAGGAATTAATTATACCATTTAGCAGTTATGTATAATAAAAAATCATTTTAGAATCCCACAATTGGCCAATCAGAACCAAGTGTAAATACACTGCTATAAATGCCACATCTCTTCAGATTGAATCTCTATTTGACATTGAAAGATTGTTAACTGGGAGAGATTTTAATCACACTTGCCAATCAGCAATGAATTAACACAAAAACATCTCTCTCTGTTGCAACTTCTTGGCCTGTTGCCATCCTGCAGTTATGAATGAAATTGTAAAGTCTGAAAAGCATCATTCATGAATCACTCTCAGATCTGTAGGAATGCTTTGATCAACTACTTGAAAAGTAGCACAACACATACACACATGCATCCTGTTCAGCTGCACGTCCTCTTGCCCTCTTGAGGTTACAGAGTCCCAGAGTTCCAGAGAAAAGCAATTTCTTCAGTGCAAACCACTTAGTCCTGTCTCATAAGGTTAAAGGAACCTAGGCAGAGAGAACGCAGGGACACAATCGCTTCCCTGTAGACGTGTTTATGTAGCGAACAGCAGAGACCTTCAAACGGCATATGGCTATAGATCTCAGCGCGCACTGTGCATTTTTCAGCAGCAACTTTAAAGTGGGTCAAGGCACAGGAGAAATGAGACCCATGTGAGTGTGTGTGAGAGAGGAGGATGGCTCTTTCATGCTTCTAAGCACCTGGTCTCCAGTAAAGGCCAAATATTTGTAATTACAATCCCTCAGTGGAACTACATCTCAGCGTTTAAACATCAGCTGCTGAAAAGAGACTCTTCCCCTTCCCTCTGTCTCTGTGTCTATTATCTAACACATTTTCTGTCTATTTAACACTCTCTCATTCTTGTATACAAGTTGGGAGTCTGACAAGCCTGAGGGTAATTGATTCATTCATTCCCCTTTAGCATTCTTGAAGCCTAACACACACACACACACACACAATCCGTAAGCGCTGAGAAACAACTGTTTGTTAGTTTGAGGTGCGACTGTAATACAGTGCTTACATAAGAGGCACCGAGTGTGTTTTATGCTAATATGTTGAGTGCTGTATATGCAGAGTCAGTAATGCACACTTATCAAGTGCTGGTGACTAAATTAGTGTTTCTTTTCTAACTTTATTGGAACCTGCAACAAGTCAATGTTTTTAGACCCTGTGTATAAACCTGCAGATTTAGTTTTATATTTGATTGTATTATATTGTAGTTTTATATTTGATTGTAATCAATAATCAGTAAATGTATTTACTGTCACTTTTAATCAGTTTAATGTGTTCTTGCTGAATAAAGCTATTAACTTATTTTAAAAAAAAAACAGACTTTTGAACAGTAATGTACTCTAGTTTGGTAAATATGCAGATATGCAAAATCTAACCTCTCCAAATGAATGCACATGCATACGTGAGCATGCTCATTTGTGCCGATGGCTGGAGCAAGGGCCTGTCATGCACATGTGAGAAAGAATGAGCGCGAGGAAGGAAGGATGAAGAAAAAAGAGTGATGTCATAAGCACAGAATGTGAAAGCCTTTCCCTGTTAGATTTTTTTTTTCAGCCTCACATTTTTGTGGAAGCGTCTCCACTATTCTTAATCACTGGTCGTCCACACTCTCATGGGAAGAACACAGGAACTGCCCCTCCCTGCATTCTCTCTCTCTCTCAAGTGCAGGATCTATTTGCTTTTTATTTGTATGTTTTCTTGAGAGTTATCATGATGTATTCTCAAGACCTAGCTTCTCCAGTTGCGCGGCAGCATGGGCCGGTTCCTAATGTTCATTTTGGTGAGGGATCCATCTGGGGTCATGTGGGCACCTCACAGATGCTCTGTGAAGAGCCCAGCGGTGCAGGTTCGAGGGGCGGAAGGGAAGAGTTAAAGATTCATCGCAACCTGTTAGATGTAACACGTGTGCATTAAGGGCAGGTAAGATGGGAAATTATTTAAATCTTTGGGCTTACAGAATAGTGCTTTCTTCAGAAAGTTGTTTTAAGTAGAATAGTAGTGTGTGTGCTATATGTTAGTAAAATGTGTTTGCATATAACTTAACTTTGTTTAATTAAAAGTGTAACTTGCCTTATTTTAAATAGTGGATATAGGTTGAGCGATATGAAACCATGGAAATCTGAAAATGTTTCATATACAGTACCATTATAGGAATCATGCATTGCTCCCTGATGTTGGTACACATAGAACGCAATATATAAGGCAGACTGGGGCATGTTGTCACATTGGGAAGCTATCATAGAATCTTTGAGTCAAAAGTCCAGCTACGTAAATGCTGGTTTTCTCTTTAAGTTGTTTCAAATATCTAGTTAAAAAGATCTTAATTGTCTTCTGGAAAAAAAATCAATATCATAACATGTTTATATACTATCTATTGTGTCATTGTGGGCAGATCATTATGTATTTTATATTACAATATTTTGTACAATTTTACACATATTTTATATAATTTGTATATAACAATTACTGTAGTCTAACAGAATTGGTTATGCAAATGCATTTTTTTGTGTGTGTTCATAAATGTTGTACTGTTTAAATGTTGCTGATTCACTGTTTAATAGCGGGTTCTCATTGTGACAACTTACTCCCATATTGTGTGACAAAATATTCACATGTTTTTTAAAGAGAGAAAGATTTTTGTGCTGGTCTTTGCTGAGTTTTTATTAGCTTAAATTATTGCAAAATCCATTGTTTTTGGGTGGATGTGTTGGCTTGTCCTAAAATAAATAATCCCTGAATACTAAATACATTTTTTGATATTCTTGGAAAAGACAGCACCAGTACTTGCTTAAACCAGATGTTTCTTCATCAGAGATTATAACAGTGCAGACTAGATGTTACTGATCATTAGCCTGATGTGATAAAAATGCAGTGCGATTCAGCTGGCGGGAATGTTTATACTGTGACTTAAGCAATATGGTTTCAGGTGACAAATTACTGCAGTCCTTTAGTTAGGATCACAGTGTGCCCTGCTGGGAATCCTAGCATTCGGTAGCGCTGGGCAGATCAGGAGCCGGGTCATATGGCATCGGTGTGGGGCGTGTGAAGATGTGGATGATGGGGCCTCTAGGGGAACTTGAGTGTTTGTGTGTATTTGTTTGTTAGCTTGCGCTTTTAAGTGTGCGCGACCCCTCTAGGTCACTGTTTTCCATTTCTTTGACCCCGTATCTCCGCACCCAAGTTCACAGAAAATTTGCTTGCATCTGGAGGAGCATTTCCGATTTCCAGATGCTGCCAAGTTTAGTCTTTTCTTAGCACTGTCTCATCTCTCTTTGTAGTTTCACCATATCCATGTGGAGATGAAAGGCGAGACGTACAAGTTTAAAGCTCTTGAGATTAAACGGATGGCTCATTATTTGATCTGATTATGGTGACAGGCTGTTTAATGGACTGTTTAATAAATTGTAATTTGTTCCAGTAAGCATTAAATGTTCTTTTTTTATTAATTTTATTGAAATAATCAGGTTAAACACTCCTCAGTTAAAACAGTCACTGGTGTTTCTTTTCAGTTTAAAGATCTGCTTGTTTATTCTTGTACATCAAGTCCCAAACACACACACACACACACACACGCGCGCGCAAACAAAGGGTCCTTGAATCCTTTTCACAAAGATGGAATTGAGCTGAGCAACATAATATGACTATTGGGATCTCTTTTAACATTATAACATGAGGGAAAAAAGTGTTTTTCGAAAAGCCTTTTTGAGTTCTTACTTATCATGAATGAAAATAATGTTATTCTTAATGTTTCTTGGCTTTATTTTCTTTATGCAATATTTTTTTATTTATTATTATTTTATACTGAGGAGAAATATACCCTAACCAGTTATGCAGGGAGCATTCCCATAACTTTCATCAATGTTTAAAGGTAATGTAAATGTTAGGACAAAACATTCTAAAAAATAATGTTTATAGAACATTCTTATAGCATTATTAATATTAACATTTTTGTAATGGTGAGAGAAAACATCCTTACAATGTTCTCAGAACATACTTGTGATGTTATTTGTACTCATAAAATGAAGAGGAAAGGTTCTTAGAACAATGTTCTTGGAACATTCTTATTTGCTGATTTTTTGTAATATTAGCAGAAAACATTGTGACAATAATGTTCATAGAACATCCAAATGATGCTCTTATAATAGTTATAGAAAATGTCCTTAGAACAAAATTTTTGGAATGTTATACGTAACTGATGAACTAAATCTAGAGAGAAAATATTTTTGTTCAGAAAGTCCTTTAATTATTAGAAGGATCAGCTAACAGGGAAGGTTCTTAGAACATTTTCAATATGACAGAATGGAATGTTCATCTAACGTTTACATAACCAAGAAGAAACGTTCTCAATACAGACATAACATTTTCATAACTTAATGGGAATGGGAATGTTAGCAAAATGTTCTTAAAAAATGTTCTCTTTTTGTTAGATGAGTAGACATTTCTTTATTCACCCATTCACCCACTCAAGTCGAGAGTTATACAGTTATGCTACTATAACCTCTGACCTCTGTGTTTTTCATTGCTACCATAGGAATTTGAGAATGCAGAGGGAGAGGAATATCCAGCGGACATGTCCACGCCGGCATCGCCTGCGTCTCACACCGGTCCTGACGTCTATATCCTGCCTCTCACCGAGGTCTCGTTGCCCGTCGCCAAGCAACCTGGCCGATCAGGTGGGTCATCGACACACCGCATCTGTGGAAATTGCTATATGAGCTAGACCAGATGTGATAGCACTTAAGAAAGCATAAGATTTCCTCCCAGTGCTGAATCCGTTCTGACCCCACTTATGCAACTCCCATACGAGTTTCATATTCTCTGGACTGAGTTTTTTTTCCAGAGGATATTGTTAATGTGTTCGGTCCTGCTTCCAACCCACAAGATCTCTAGTGTAAAATCCAGAAGAGACCAACGCCCTGTTGCTGCCTCCACTCTTTCCTCCTGAGGTGGACACTCTCCCACAACCCTGCCTTGCTCTGGATCTTCAGAACCTAGGCCATCTGCTCCATTCTGATGGCTATCAGTGTTGTGCTAAATTTACAATTAAACAATTGATACTTCAGTTTATGATTGTGAATTCTAATTGAATTGGCCACACCTTGCTGGAAGCGGAATTGGAATTTGAATGGGAATGATGGGATGAGGAATTTAATAGCTTTTAAACTTTAATCAAATAAATATGATTAAATATGCACACTGAACAAATTTCTATAGGTTACCTTTGAAACATATCTACACTACTGCTAAGTTTGTGGTTGGTGAAATGTTTTTTTAAAAAGTAGTCTCACTTAAAAAATGTTCACCAAGGCTGAACAAATTTGAAACAGTAAAAACAGTAATATTGTGAAATATTATTTCAATTTAAAAGAACAGTTTTCTATTTAAATATATTTTAAAATGCAATTATTCCTGTGATGGCAAACCTGAATTTTCAGCCATTGCTTCAGTTATAAGTCAGGCTCTGTAAAATAGACCTTCAAACTAAAAGGCTTTTTAAATTTGCTTTTCTAACTAAAAATTTTAGTTATATGAATCTTCAATCTTTGAGTTTCTTTCAGCTGTTTCACGTTAAATTTCAAATTGCAGTTCTGTTTTCTACCTCAATTTAAATTCCGCAGCTGAATTAGAATTTAAAAAGCATTCTCATTTCAAATACCGCCCAACTCTGATTGAAAATAATGGGAGCTTTGGCACTCCGTATTGCCTTCAGTCATTTTCTTTCTTTGTCTCTCTGGACTGTAATCTATGGTTTGCCCTGAGACCACAGGGCTGGTGGGAACAAACACGTTGAAAAGAAACAGACTTCTCTTCTCCTTTTTTCACATTTCTGTGATTTGCGTGCACTTCACTGGTGCAAATTCCCTTGTTTTTCAGTACAAACATCCTTAAAGATTAAGACTTGTTTACATAGAATATTTCACTAATTAAGTTTATTTTTCTAACCCCACTAGCAATTTGTCTAGAAATTCAAACAATTTTTCACTCCAACGTTTTTTTGTCTTTGTTTTCCGGCTTTCTCTCTCTTATTCCTTCTCGATCAGCACAACATCTGCCTGTTGCATAATGCCGCCTCAGCCAGCCTACATAAATGTGCCTTGGAATCTGAGGAATCTGGGAGATGATGTGTACAGTCCGATCCATGGATACTCTGACTCTCTCTTCCCCACAACAACTCACTTTATTATAGCCTGGCAGGCCTTAATGTGGTGCGATTAGCAAAGGTCAGAGGTTAAGAGGTTGTGGTTTTCTAGATGGAGCTCACAGAACTCTCACGCTCTGGCATTTCATTAACACGATAAGTGTATAATAGATGCCACCGACAGATAATACTAATGCTAATTCATTAAAGTAAAAAACCCACTATAGTTTCCTTTATGGTATAGTCTGCAAGAAGAATTTCAGAAACGGCCCTGGTTTTTAGGAGTGGCTGGAATGACGTCACTCCTCAAGGATGAGGTTGAGGTAAGATATACAAACCTCCTGCCAGGAAGTGCAGGTCTCAGTCACTGTGACACAGATAGCATCTGTCTGTAATCAAATGTGTCTTTCTTCTACTGGGATGTCAGTTAGACAAATGAAGAAGCTAATTGTAGTGTTTATCATCCGATTTGAGATGTTTCAGCCAAAGAGTTTATGTATTGCACTCTGGTGTGCAGTATCCACCCCAACACAGCTGTGCTCATAAACACACCCTCGTACACACACACACACACACAGCTCTACATCTGAGCAAGCGAATGCTCTGAAGATCACATCATTTCATATGTAACTTGCACACACCCTCTTTATCACACTCAGTTCGTTAAGCTACATCGCTAAAATATTATTCAAACTCATTTGCATTGCTGGGAAAAACAGACTAGAGGGACAAATAAAGCAAGACGCGCACAGCAGCAGTAAACACATTTCACCGTGTTCGATAATGTATGATAATTCTATTTGGTTAGAGTGGAATGATTTCTCTCCATTATTTTCCCAGCTACTGCATTCCCAGCAGCCATCTGGCCAGCATGTCACTGTCACTGACCAACACCGCAGTAATGAGCAAGCCAAGCAGTCAATCATGTATTCAAATACACATTGAGCAAATTCTGATCCGTGGTGGGATTTTTGTTGGCACGTTGTTGTCATGCTGTTGGCAGAGCTCAGTATTTTTCTGTTTAGGGCTGTTTTGTTCATATTTGGCCGTGTGCACACTGACGTTTTAGTGACAGGTGCATTTAATGTGGAAGTTAATCTCCTAAATTATCATTTGTGTGTGTGTGTCCGGTGTACTGAATAATAAATATAATCAAATAAGTCTTAAACTTGGTTGACGTAACAGCATGTTTTGGTGTGTCGTGGCTGTATAAGAAAAATGAATGCCAACAGTTTAAACTAAGACTAAACAGGCTAAACTAGCACTAACACTAACCTGCTGGAAAATCTAGTCAGCTGTGTTTTGGGAATGTGATAGCTGGCATGGATTTTCCAGTAGAATAGAAATTGGAAAATAGGTTATCATCTGGAAATTGTTATTCGGTTTGGATTCGTAATGAAATTTTGTTGGAAGCAATAAATGTCGCTGTATTTTTTGAAAGTGAAGTTGTAAAGAACTGGACTGACATAAAAATAGCAACATCTTTCAGCTGTAAACACGAAACATATACCAACATTTCATGATTTTCGACCAAGCTAATGCTAACCTGCTGAAACATCCAGTTTGAGCTGTTAGCTGTGTTTTGGAACACTGTAGCAGGTTTCTAGCTGACCTAAAGTCAGTTAAATTAAAAATGAGCTTTTTTAACATTTTCAATTGTAAATTTCAGTTTTAGGCAATATTATTTATTACAAAGATTACTAAAAATATGATTTATTTTTACATTTTTCTGTGTAGATTAATTTATTTCTCAGTTTCAGTTTTAGTCATTTTAGTATTTGGGTTAGTTCACCCAAAAAATTCTGTCATTAGTTACTCACCCTCATGTTGCTCCAAACCCGTAAGACCTTCGTTCATCTTCAGAACACAAATGAAGATATTTTTGATGAAATCCAAGAGCTTTCTGACCCTGCATAGACAGCAACGCAACTGACACGTTCAAGGCTCAGAAAGGTAGTAAGGACATCGTTAAAATAGTCCATGTGACATCAGTGGTTCAACCTTAATTTTATGAAGCTACGAGAATACTTTTTGTGAGCAAAGAAAACAAAATAGCTACTTTATTCAACAATTTTATGCAAAGAATTTTAATTTTTGTGTGAACTATCCCTTCAAGTTATCCCTTCAACTTTATTTCAAATACCAAACACTATTTTAATAGTTTTACTTTGCGGTAACAATAACAACACTGGCATAATGTTTGAAAGTACTCTTTGTATTTGACTTTGTGCTGCTAATGTTTGCTATAAACATTGATTTAATTCAGAATTGAATTGGCAGTTTGTAACTATATCTTGAGTCTCTTCATGTTTTCTGTACTGTTGTTTGCATTCCCACTGTAATATAATATTTATTCTGATTTGTTCTTTACTATCCCGCACCCACATCAAACATTTCTGATTTGCTTACCGGCAATTTGCTTTCCCAGTCCCGAGCTAGAAACCTCAGGAATAATAGCATTAGTGTTTCCATCCTCTCAGTGGTACCAAGCAGCACCGCGGGCATGACAAAGAGCCCAATTCTTCCCAGCGAGGGCTCTCTGAGAGGGGGCAGGCAGAATGAGCAGCCTCTACAACACCACATGGGCGTAAAATATGGCTGCTGCATAAAAAGGGGACAGAGAGTGAGACAGTATGTCATACACACTGACAATAACGTGTCTGTTTGTGGGCACGATGAGATGAGAGAAAGAGAGAAAGGGATTCTTATGGCTTTTTGAGATGATAGAGATATGCAAGGATCTGTCAGACGAGAGGTTGAATGGTACAGAAAATCACTCGTCAAATCCGTCCCTACTGCGGCAGTCTTCTGCTTTTCAGAAAAATGCCTTTCAAGCAGTCTGATAGTTCACGGGAAGATTTTGAACTCTTCAGACCGTCTCTTGAAATTGATTTTTTGCCGTTTAACATCACTCTTGCACAGAAGATCGCTCACTGCTTTTTGGAGAGGATATTTGGAGGATGATTTTCTTGTTGGAGGAAAATCTTGACGAAACTGCACTTAATGCACTTGCAATGCTCAGTTGTGCACTAGGGGTGTGTTGGAGTTGTCAGCATTATTCATATTGTTTTTTTTAACTGTTGAATCAAATTAACTTTTATCAGTATTTTTTCTTATTTTATCAGTATTTTTTCTTGTATTCGATGGGGTCCAAAAGTTTGAGAGTACATGTGAAAATGCTGCTGAATTTTTCTCATTTTTAAATTTCAAATTATATCGTCTGCATATCAAATTGATTGGAATGGTGATGACAGCAGCTCTTAAAATTTGAGAATGATCCCAAAAGCATCTTGTGCTTCAAAAGCAGCAAAGAACATCTGTACATTATTTTTCTTGTTTAAAATTCTAAAGCTTTCTAAATTTCATTAGATACTGAATTCCAAATTTTTAGATTGTTCCATTGGTCCACTTGCTAATAAATGTCTTGTTCTGTCTCTGTCTTTTTATTTCCTGATAATCGTCTTTTAGTCCAGCTCCTGAGATCCACGGATCTTGGCCGCCACAGTTTGCTTTATATAAAGGAGATTGGACATGGCTGGTTTGGTAAGGTAAGTGTGTTGGTTTATTGTTTATTTGTTTTATATGTTTGTGCACCTCACACACATGAATGCCCTAAGCATGTTCTGCTGCGGATCAAAGGTTTAGCTCTGCAGTTTAGTCCCAAGGATGTGAAAATGTCTTCCACGCTGTTTTACCTCGGTAATACTCAAGCTTTGATGTTGGACTTGTGTTTTGACTGTTCCCTGTGAGAATTTGATGATATTTCTATGTAGCAGTGAATTCCAGAAGCTCTTTAATATTTCATGGGAATAACTGTGCCTCATTCATTCTCATTCTTTCTCTCTTTCTCTCTACTTCTTTGTCTTTTTGTAACACACATACCTAAACACACACTACCCCAATTACCCCAACTTTCATTGAATGGGTATGTCCATCTGTATGGCTGCATGTTTACCGATGTCTCATCTGGTTTTGTGTTGTTTCGTCTTTCTGCGTTTCCTTTTGAGCATCTTTTCGCATGATTCCTGGACATGATTTAAACCTTTTTGGGTTTGTTTGTGTGGAATATCTGTCTTCCATTTCCTTCCTTCCTTCCTGTGTACCCATTTCCTTTATGTGCACATCTGTTTGTGTCTATTTGTGTCACCCTGTCCATAACTGTGTGTGTGTTGTCCATTTTTCCTCTGTTCATACCTGTATGTGTGTTTCTGTTGTCTTTCCCTTGTGTGTTTGTGTATCTGTGTGTCGGTGGGATGTTATTCACAGGTATTGTTGGGGGAGGTTCACTCTGGTCTCAGCACTACCCAGGTGGTGGTGAAGGAACTAAAGGCCAGTGCCAGTGTGCAGGACCAGATGCATTTTCTGGAAGAGGCTCGGCCGTACCGGTAAACAAATCATGCGCTATTTCATTTATATATTTTATTTCAAGAATAGATAAGAAGATTTGAAAAGTCGTAGGTTCATACTCCTCCTAGGGAGACCATATTAAAAATATACTGTTGCTTAGGCTAAAATTAGTCAATTTGTAATAAACACATTAAAATGTAAGACATTAAATGGATAGTTCACTCATTTATTACATACACCCTCATGTTTTTGCAAAAAAAAAAAAAATGTTGTTTCTTCTTTAAAACAAAAGATATTTTAAAGGTTGAAATATAAACATAAAATGAAAAATAAAGTGAAATAAAAATGATAGTGAAAGGGGTCCGAAACAACACTGACCACACTGACATTCATTTTATGTAAAAAAATAAATTCATTTTAAAATAAAAAAATCAGAATATGTTCTTTTGGGTTCTACAAAAGAAAGAAATTCATACAGGTTTGAAACAACATGAGGGTAAATGATGACAGAATATTCGTTTTTCAATATCTCTGTAATATGAGTGTATAGTATTATTGTGGAATATTGTAGTGATGATTGGGCTGAAAATCTTTCTTCAGGTCTCTCCAGCATCCGGCTCTAGTGCAATGCCTTGCTCAGTGCACAGAGGTCACACCTTACTTAGTGGTCATGGAGTTCTGCCCATTGGTTAGTGCAATTTCATTTCATTTCATTTTTATACAATTATTTTATTTTATACAATTATTATAAAAAATTATTATATCTTTATATCTTAGAGAAGACGTGCTATTATTTTTGTGACTTTTGCCTGGTGTATTATAAAACAGGGGGGAAAAAAATCCCATAGATGGGGGCCATATTTAGACACGAGAATATGATGGATAATTTAGAGAATTTGGCCAGTAAGCAAATATTTTATCAAATTTTAGCTATATAAAAAGTCCATTTTGCTGCTTGATGTAAGCAAAGATATTTTTACCATTAACTGCACTTTGTTATTTTTCTAGCTGTAGCAGCTCATAAATCACAAGTCTCACACATTCAGAGGAAATATTGTACTTCAGCATAGAAAAATAGGGTGGAAATGCAAGAGTCACAACATGATAGTGTTTCTTTACTTCACATCATTCTTCTCCTGTTATTGCCTACCTAGGTCACATGTGCAAAAGCATATTTTTCGAAACAGAGCTGCCCTTAGCAACAACAAGTCTTAAGTCTTGTTATATATCGCCCCACGATGGTTAGCTGAGGAAAATCAGGCTGACAGCACACTCTTTTGATGTTCATGCATACTGATTTGAATTTACGCCTTACCTTTGTGTTTTAGCATGTGTTTTATGTTTTCCATGTCAACAGGGTGATGTTAAAGGTTATCTGCGCAGTTGTCGGGCAACAGATTCCATGACCCCTGACACCTTACTACTTCAGAGGATGGCGTGTGAGATCACTTCAGGCCTGCTTCACCTTCACAAAAACAACTTCACCCATAGGTCAGCCAACACTTTTATATTTACTTACGTACAAATCCATGTTTGGAGAACCTTTGAATCCTTTATAACCAAAATATAATAGTTATCATCACAATCTTCTTTATCATTCTCAAATCGAGTAATGGAAAACTGCCATCAGATCTAACACTACGAGCGTGAAGCTAATGAGTGTGAATATCTGCACTGCATGCTTCTGTCTCATGGTTTCTCCCTGCAACAATCTCCTGATGCTGCCTGAGTGTTTTTACTCCACTCCAGCATCAGTGATTTTGTTGCTGGGGCTCACCACACATCTACAAGCAACTTCAACATGTCCTTGCCAAGATACTTTGAAGAGGTTCCTGAAGAATTATTTTTGGAAAATAACATCACTATGCAGTAAAATGATGGCTATTTCTGGCATTGCATCTGTCATACTTTGTAACTGTATGTTAATTTTATGCAGGGTTGCAGTTTTGTAAATGACATCCAGTTATGTTTGAGCTAGCAATGTGAAATCATTTAGGCCATGTCCTATTTTCAGAAGGTGCTTATCATTTATTTATTTATTTATTTTTGGTGCTCCGGTTTTTTGCAGTGATCTGGCTTTAAGAAACTGCCTGCTAACATCAGACATAAAAGTTAAGATTGGAGACTATGGACTAGCGCACAACAAGTACAAGGTGTGTACACTTGAATCTATACATTTTTTATCTACTAAAATTGATCTATAAAATATCTAATTATGAATAGTAATACAAACCTACATTTTAGCTTACATTCATTTACTAGTTCCTTCTCTTCATGTCTCCCCAGGATGACTACTTTGTGACATCAGATCAGACCTGGATTCCCTTACGCTGGATTGCCCCTGAACTGGTTGATGAGGTTCATGGTAACTTACTGGTGGTGGACCAAACCAAGGAAAGCAACATCTGGTCAGTACCTTCACATGAGGCTACAGCAAAGAGCAAATACTTGCATCTGTAGAACATAAATCTAGTGTTGAATTTAGGCCTTTATTTTGCAGTTTCAGGAAGAACACAACGCCTCCTGAATAGCCTTTATTATAGATATCAAGTCATTATTGATTGATGCATTAATTGCTGTTAGTTACCAGAATACTTTGTTTCTCTCTGTACATAAGGTCACTTGGTGTAACAATCTGGGAGCTGTTTGAGTTGGGGAATCAGCCGTACCGTCATTATTCAGACCGACAGGTTCTCAGCTATGCTGTAAAGGACCAGCAATTGAAGCTGCCCAAGCCACTTGTTAAGTACCCTCTTTCTGACCGCTGGTGGGTGTCTAATAAACTTTATATTGCTCTTCTTACTCTTTTTATTAACCATTACCTAGAGTTAGACCCCTGAATTTTCACTCTGCTAGAGCCTTTCAATTTTCACCCTACTCTTTTGGAGTCCTTGCCCTTAAAACTATTTTAATTTTCTTGTTTTAGATGTTCAGATAGTTTGGCTGTAACACAGTGTAACAGTATTTTTGTGTAATTTTCCAGTTAAAATTTCTAAAAGTCCTTGAAACAAAATAAATTTACTCGAGGTCCAACACTGCATTAGATATTAAGATATTATGGGCCAGATTTACTAACAGCTTGCACCAGCGCAAACCGTCTTTTGGCATTAAAATAGTACTGTCGGGATTTACTAAAGACGCACAGTGAAGAATTAGCACTGAAAAGGTGTGGACATAGTTATTTTTGTGCCTGATCTTATTGAATATGCATTTGTAGGAGTTTCCCTTTCAGATGCAAAATTTATGGGAGGAGAGTATTAAAATGAATCACGCAACGCAATTTACTAACATTTTGCGCTTGTAGGGCTGGTCCGAATACCATTTTTTGAGCTTCGAAGCTTCGATAGTAATCAACACCGAATATTCGAAGCTTCGGAGGGAGGGGCTGAACA
>JAFVLL020008248.1:0-11457 GCA_021397915.2 Tor tambroides
TGACTGACACCCCTATATATATATATATATATATATATATATATATGTATATATCTCAAATCACTAGCCAATTTAGCGGGTTACTTTTCGTAAATTATGTTCTCTCATTAATTTCTTGCAAGTTCATTTAAGCCAAATCTGCGCAGATTTAGCGCAAATACTGAACTCGTGAGTCATCGTGATATATTAAATACAGCCTATTTTGCATATCTAGCTTACTTGAACATATCCGTCGCTAATGGCTTCCTTTGTATTGAAGAAATAACGAAGAGTCGAAAAACAACTTAAGACTCACACCATGTCTACACCAGACACGAGCGCCACAACAAAATACAGTAGAACCCATTATGATCAGTGATGCTGTCTACAATGGATGCGGCAGGAAAGGATTAGCTGTCAAAATTAGCGAGGTAACGCAGGCGATTAATTTTTTCAGTTTAACGTGTTAAAATTATTTAACACCGTTAACGCAAGGGCGGGGCCTAGGGTTGGCCACCCCACACATAACTGTTAATTCTGTCTCTTTTTACTTGACAAGAAGTTCATTTATTCAGTCGCAGAATGTCTTTACGAGAACATCACACAGGAGACGTTTCAGATGCGTGCTTCAACTACACTTCAGCGTCAGGCGCGAGTCAAATGAGCGCGGAAACAGTACTGTGCTCGCAGCGTGTGCCCTTCAATGCACGCATAAAGATGCCAGCACGCGCATAGCCTGCATCATTTCATATCACATCGCGAAAGAAACTATGAGCATGCAATGTTGTGATCAGTTAAGTCATGAAGTTTCCAAAAAGGCGATTAAAGCTGCCATAAAACTATGGGTGCATGTAATATGTTATATATGAGTTATATTAAGAACATATCTCTGAAATGGTTTTCAAAACTGTCCTGGAGCATCCTAGCACTGTCTCCCTCATCTAACACACTTGATTCAACTCGTCAGCTCATTAGAAGAGACTGAAATGGGTCCGACCTGAAATGAGTCAGAAAAGTAAAGAGAGAGAAAATACGATGCGTGTCAGATCCGCATCATGTTCAGTAACGGCAGCTATTAAAGAAAAGAAGCCAAAACAAGAAGAACAAAAGAAAAAAAGAGGAAATCAATAACTTTTATAGTTTTAAGGATTCATCTGTATTTAGTTTAGAATTTAGTGTTTGATAACTTTATTCAATTTCTGTATATTTCTGCTGAGGGGCACAGGTAGATAAATATGACATTTATTATAATGGGTTTATGTGAAGATTGTTTTAAGTTCACTTAAATTAGAAATTATTTTTAAAGTCTAATAAATGTTAAAATTGATAGCTCTTAATTATAATGTAAAGTTGAATGGCTATAGTCAATGGTTAAATATTAGGGGGAAACATTTTTATAGGGAAATCAGTATTAATTGGTATCAGTGATACTGGCCTTCAGTCATAAAAATAAAGATGCCATTAAACAAATTTTAAAAAACATACTTTATGTTGTTTGTACATTAATTTGAAAATTGAATGTGAAATTATTGCAATATAAAAGTATATTTAAAAACTAATGTTAGGTGGGATTAATCGCAATTAATTTCAGAAAAATGTGCGATTAATTTGTTTTTTTTTTTAATCACTTGACAGTACTATTATAAAATATCACACACACACACATGTTTTTGCCAAACTGGCTGCCATGTATACTTTGAGCGTGGAAGGGGCATACCTCTTATCCAGCAGCTCTTGCAGAAAGGTTAACACGGATGACACGTCCTCATTCCGTGCTGCACACCAGTCAGAAAAAACTGACTATTTAAGGGCATAGAGGAATCTCGTAGATGGGGCTCTAGCCTCTAAAATGGTATTAGTCAACCTTGCAGGGAGCTGTAAAGACTCTCGATGAGGGACCAAACATGAAGACTCCACAGCTCAGGCTTGGGATGCCAGATCATGCCTCTCACTTGAGAGAGGAGGTCCTTTCTCAATGGAATTTACCAAGGGCCTGCTGACAGCAGCTGAAATTACTCAGGGAGCCATGTCTGATTCCTGCAGAGTGGGGCCACCAGGAGGACCAAGTACCCAACTTCCTTGAACCGTATGATGACCTGAGGGAGCAGGGGAATCTGAGGGAAGGCATGTAGGTGAGCACAGGGCCATTCATGGGCCAGGGCATCTCACTCCTTTGAGAATTAAGTTGGGCAGTGATGTTGTCTTCTGAGGTGAAGAGGTCCACCTCTGCCCTCCCAAAGACAGACCAAATTGACTGGAACACTTGGGGGTGTAGTCTGCATCCTCCTGGAGCTACATTCTGATACAGCATGTCCTCTCCTTGGTTCAGTCTTCCCAGCACATGCACTGAACTCATTGAGAGTGGGTTGCACTGTGCCAATAGGAGGAGGTGTCTCGCCATCCTGTAAGGCAGCGGTTCTCAATTCTAGTCCTTGTGCCCCCCCGCTCTGCATATTTTGCATGTCTCTCTTTGTTAACACACCCGATTCAGATAACCACTTTGTTAGAAGTGAGCTCCGTGCATGAACTGTGTTCCGATTGACATTGAGTCCCTACACAGTGTTCGTTGCTCCCTACTCCCTGAGCAGGGGAAATCCATTGAACTTTACTTCACTTTGGAACATTCATTCATGGATTTGTGCTGCACCACTGCCTGCAGCATCTTCACACACAGACAAAACTTAAGTGTTAAGCGTGACATAAGGGCACTTACGTTCAAATGGAACAAACGTCTGAAGCTATAAGAGATACACACAAAACGTGCAGAGCGTGGGGGCGCGAGGACTAGAATTGAGAACCGCTGCTGTAAGAGAAGGATGACTTGGACACTGCCTTGGTGATTTATAAAGGCTACCACCATCATTTTGTCCAAACAGGTCAGGATGTGGTTCCCTTTTAAGGCTCGCAGGAAGGTTTTTAAGGAATAGAAAAACTGCCATTATATCGAGGCAGTTGATGCACAGGCATTGCTCCAGGCTGAACTAGGAGCCGAACGCCGGACTGCCCTCGCCGGACTGCCCAGTGCTCCCCAATCCGAGTTGGCATCTGACGTGACTACCTTCCTTCTGAAGGTCAATCCCACTGGGGTACCTGTCTGAAACAGGCGAGGGGCCTTCCAAGGGCCACAGCTGTAATGCAATGGTAGGTCACCTTAAGGTGAAGGCATCCCAGGCACCAAGCATGGGACGGTACACAGGATTTGAGCCAGAATTGGAATGACGCCGCTAGCTGCTGAATTATCACTGAGCATTCCGACGCGATTCAGGGCCACATTTGGGCCGAAATGATAATTGTGCTCAGGCAGATTACTCACTGGCTGGGAGAAAAAAGGCTTTTGTAGGCACCAATACCAGGGAGAGTCTCAACCATTATCTGTTACCTCCCAAATGCTCTCTCTCCAATCCTCAATTGGAGCATTGTGGAGCCCTCGTGGCAGCCCAGTAACCAAAATTGACCTTGTGAATAGAGACTACAGTGTTGTGGATAGGCTCTTCCACGGACCTTACCTGGCTGAAATCCTGTCACTATAAAGTCTTTGTTGGAAACAGAATAGCTGAAATTCAGGACCTGACAGAAAAATGTTCTTGGCCTTATATGGATTCATCAAACAATCCTGCAGAAGATATTACAAGAGGCAAACATCTGAATGCCCTTACCGAGATGAACAGGTGGTCTCAGGGACCTCCTTTCTTATTCCAGGATCCAGCTACCTAGCCAGTAATACCAACAACAGACGTGATAGATTACCACAACAAACTATAGAAGTCTGCCTTTTGCGGTACCACTGCAGTACTCCCTCAGTCCCTCATCCCTGATGTCTGGAACCATAATACCTGGCAGGAACTCCTGGATGCCACTGCAAAGAAAACAAAGGCAAACCCTCTTTCCTGAAATAGAAGATTATTGTCAAGCTGAGATTCTTATCCTTAAATAAGTTAATCAGGAGTCCTTTGTAATAGCTGGACAAATCAGACACATTATTATTTGTTTTACTTAACAAATAATCCAATAGCCCACATCCAACAAGCCAACCATGAGGGTCTATGAAACCCTCCCCTAAATGGCAAACAACCCAAATAGGCTGAATAGACCACTGGTTACCATATTACAACGGCCACATACTTCCCATTGAAAATGACTGCTTCCCATTAATTCATAGACTTAACTTATTAACTATTAATTGATTTATATACAGACGTGGTCAGAATTGTTGGCACCCTTGGTAAATATGATCAAAGAAGGCTCTGAAAATAAACCTGCATTATTAATCCTTTTGATCTTTTACTTAAAAAAAAAAATCACAAAAATCTAACCTTTCATAGAAGTAAAACAATTGAAAATGGGGGAAAATCTCATTATGAAATAAATGTTTTTCTCAAATACACATTGGACACAATTATCGGTACCCCTAGAAATTCTTATAATTAAAATATCTCTGAAGTATATTCCCATTCATATTTACAATTTTGAGCACTCCAGGGTGATTATGAACATGAAATTATCCAGCCATGGCTTCCTGTTTCACAGAAATATAAATAGGAGGGAGAATAAAGTCCATATTCCCTTAATCATCCATCACAATGAGAAAAAACAAAGAATATATTTCTGATGTGCAGCAAAAGATAATTGAGCTTCACAAATTAGTGAAGTGGCTTTAAGAAAAGAGCTAGAGCAGTGAAAATTCCCATTTCCACCATCAGGGCAATAATTAAGAATTTCCAATCAACAGAAAATGTTATGAATCTGCCTGGAAGAGGACATGTGTCTATATCGTCCTAGTGCATGGTGAGGAGGAGAATTTGAGTGGCCAAAGACTCTTCAAGGACCACAGCTGGAGAATTGTAGAGAAAGGTTGAGTTTCAGGGTCAGAAAACCTTAAAAGAAACTGTCAAACAGCCCCTACATCACCACATGTTGTTTGGGAGAGTTTCAAGAAAAAATCTCCTCACTCATCCAACAACAATCTCCAGCATATTCAGTTGTCAGACACGACTGGAACTTCAAATGGGATAGGCTTTTATGGTCAGATGAAACTAAAAAATGAGCTTTTTAGCCGCAAACACTTAAGATGGGTTTGGTGCACACAGGGATAAAAAAGTTCCCCATGTGTACAATGAAATATACTGCTGTATTTTTAATGTTGTGGGCCTATATTTCTGATGGAGGTCCTGGACATCTTGTTTAGATACATGGCATCATGGATTCTATCAAATACCAACAGATAAAAAATCAACAAGTGACTGACTGTTAGAAATCTTATAATGGGCCATGTTTGGATCTTCCAACCGAACAATAATCCAAACACAAACCTCAAAAACAACACAAAAATGGGTCACTGGGCACAAAACCAAGCTTCTGCCATTTATTTCATAAAGATATTTCCTCCCATTTTAAATTCTTATTCTCCAATGAAAGCTTAGATTTTTGTGAATTTTTTAAATAAAAGATCAAAAGGATTAACAATGCAGATTAATTTTCACAGCCTTCTTTGATTATATTTACCAAGAGTGCCAACAGTTCTGACCACGTCTGTATGTATGTATGTGTATATATATATATATATATATATATATATATATATATAACTTACTCCTTTAGACTTGCACTCTATTCTCTATTCATTTACTAACTGCTTGTTTTCTTAAAAAAAAGAAACTAACACTAGCTTCTCTATTCTTTTTCTATCTATTCCTTTTCTTATTATTATACAATTAACAAAAGCAAAAAAAGGTTAACAATAGCTTGCTCTATTCTTTTTGTATTCTGTCAGTTTTATTTTTATGTAATTTAAAAAAAAACCTTGCTACGTGTACTGCATTAAGTTACCTGAGACGTGTTATAACACTTGCGTGTCATTGCTCTTTTGTTGATTTTGATTGCTTCCATTGTCCTCATTTGTAAGTCGCTTTGGATGAAAGCGTCTGCTAAATGACTAAATGTAAATGTAAATATATACAAGTTAACATATGGATCTTCACACCAGTAGCCAGGGCTTGAATTCAGGAGAGATGCAGAGGGCTGGTATCCCCCTTGCTGAAAAAAATGACAAAAAGCTCAATATTAATGTTCTGCATACAAGCTCATACATGTTTTCTTCATATTTCGTGCAAAGATTTTCAAGTGCAACCTTTGACATTCTTTAAAGAAGACAACATAAGTTATGATATTTCCTTGATTAGAGTTTAAAAACATTCGCCTTACATAACATAATTGTGTCGTATGTGTGCCAAGTGCCAAGCGGTTCAGGCCAAGGGCTTGTGCAGCACTGAGAAAAAAATTTTTTTTTCTCTATTTAATGTTTGCATGCAATATTGCATCAATTTTAAAATGCAGCAAATATTTAAAATTCTGTCACTATTTACAAATCTTCATTTATCCAGTCAGTCAGTTACTGAATTTATTTCCCCTCCAAAATGGCTACAAACAAACACATGATATTTATTTCTTTATGTGTAAGGATAAAACATCTCTAAAAGAACATTTTGTCTGTGCTTTAAAAAGGAGCAGGGCAATAGGAACAGGAAACATATTGTAGGGAGAGATGCAGATCCAGAGAGAAATTAATTGAAGATATTTTGAAAATAAACTTTTAATTTGAACTGTGTAAAAAAAAAAGCAGCTCATTTTTATCTTTTAATTACCTGCATATGTTATCATAGATAAAATTAAAGGCAACAGGAGCAGCATGGATCAACCTCCTTTAAGTAAGTACTGAATAATTGATGCTATTATACTACATCCATCCATCTGTTCTTCTGTTCTAATCTCTCATATTTTTCAGTGTCAGACGTGAAGATTATGTTGTTGGGAATGACTGGAGCAGGAAAGAGTGCATCAGGAAACACCATCCTGGGTGGAGACAGAAAAACATTTAAAGAAGGTTTTTCTCCTGAGGCTGTAACCAGGGACTATCAGTCAAAACAAACAGAGGTGGACAGACAAACAATCACTGTGATCGACACTGTAGGACTATCCAATACAGCAGTAAAGCAGATTTCAGATGCTCAAACTGAAATAGAGAAGATATTTCAGAATACATGTGATCATATTGATGTGTTTCTGCTGGTGATCAAACTAGGTGGGGTTGTAACTGAGGTAGAGAGAAATGCTGTGCAGTGGTTCCAGCATAATTTAGGAGCAAAGGCATTACAACACACAATAGTGCTCTTTACTCATGGAGATCAGTTACATGAGCCAATAGAAGATTATCTGAGTAAATGTGAAGCACTGCAATCATTAGTTGATCGGTGTTCAGGAGGATTTCATGTTTTTAATAACAGAGATATAGATCGATCTCAGGTCACTGAACTTCTGGACAAGATAAATAAACTGAGGATGATGAATGGAAACAGCAGATACACTGAACAGGACTATAAGACGGTTCAGAAAGAAATTGTAGCATCAGGAGGAGATGTCAGGATTGTTCTGGTAGGTAAAACTGGATCAGGAAAGAGTTCGGCAGGAAACACCATTCTGGGTCAAGAGTATAATGGGAAGTATTTTATAAAGGCTGCTGCAGCAATGTCAGTTACTAAAACGTGTGATAGTCGAGAGGTAAAGATTGGTGAAAGGAAAATCTCAGTCATTGACACTCCAGGCCTGTTTGATACAATGTCAGAACAGAAAATTAAGGAAATAGGTAGATGTGTCAGGATGTCTGTTCCTGGTCCTCATGTGTTTTTGCTGGTGATCAGAGTGGGGAGATTCACAGATGAGGAGAAGAATGCTGTAAAATGGATTCAGGACAACTTTGGTAAAGAAGCTGCTCGTTACACCATCATTCTGTTTACTCATGCTGATGCACTAGAAGAGAGACCATTACATGAATATATTAGTGAAAGTAATGATCTTAAGGCTCTTGTTGATGAGTGTGGTGGCAGATTTCACTCATTCAACAATAAAGACATGAAAAATCACTCTCAGGTCAAAAATTTGCTAGAGAAGGTCGAGAAGATGGTGGAGAGAAATGGAGGACAGCATTATACTGATGAGATGTTTAAAAGAGCCCAGAGAATGATTGCATGGGAAGCTTTTAAACCAACACTAGTAGCAGTAGGAGGGGGAACAGTAATAGTAGGAACACTAGCAGCAGCAGCAGTAGCAGTAAAAGCAGCAGGAGGAGCAACAGCAGTAGCAACAAAAGCAGTTGAAGCAGCAAGAGGACCAGTAACAACAGCAGCAGCAGCAGCAGGAGGAACAGCAGCAGCTGCAACTGCAGCAGCAAACGTAGCAGGACATATGTAAAATTGGACCATACAGTAGATTGCAGCTTAATCTTAATTAAATTTCTGTAATTCAGTTAATTGAAAGCACAGGCAGATTTAATGAGAATAGCTGGATTAATACAAGACAAATAGCTTATTAATAAAAGACAAGATAAATGCACATTCCAAAGAGCAGATACAGATTTCTCTGGAGTTTCTGTTGGGGGAATAGTTCACAAACTGATGTTGTATGCAGATGACATACTGCTGTTTGTTTCAGAGCCCCAGAGGTCTGTGCCATGTTTGTTAAATATTATTCATTCTTTTTCTAAAATATCAGGTTATAAAGTTAATTGGTCCAAGTCGGAAGCTCTTCCTTTGACAGCCTATTGCCCTGTATCATTTTTTTCAACCTGCTCCATTGAAAGGGAAGCTTTGTGTGGGTCAAAATTAATGATTTTTCTTTTATGCCAAAAATCATTAGGACATTAAGTAAAGATCATGTTCCATGAAGATATTTTGTAAATTTCCTACCATAAATATATCAAAACTTAATTTTTGATTAGTAATATGCATAGCTAAGAACTTCATTTGGACAACTTTAAAGGTGATTTTCTCAGTATTTAGATGTTTTTGCACCCTCAGATTCCAGATTTTCAAATAGTTGCATCTCAGCCAAATATTGTCCAATCATAACAAACCATACATCAATGGAAAGATTATTTCAGCTTTCAGATGATGTATAAATCTCAATTTGGAAAAATTGACCCTTATGACTGGTTTTGTGGTCCAGCGTCACAAATGATGTAGGGAGATGGTCATCATTAAATCTGTTTCTTTGGGGTAAGGTTAATGTTATTAAAATGAACCGTCTTCCTAGAATTAACTATTTACTTCAGTCGATCCCATTAGAAATATTTTAAATATTTAATATATGCAATATTTTAAACAGTTTGATAAGATAACTAAGTAATTTCTGTGGAATGGGAAGCGTCCCCGGTTACATATGAGTAAATTACAATTGCCGACTGATAGAGGGGGGTTGGGTCTTACCAAACTTTTATTATATTATTATGCGTTTAGTTTAAGACACTTGGCTCATACATTTGCTTTCATGTTATATAATAAAATCATAATTGTCTTAAATTGAATCATGTTGCTCTGTTCTTTCATAGTAGTGTTATTATTTAATGGAGCACAATATGCTAATTTTTACTTGGAAAGGTGTATCACAGTCTCATGCAATTCATTATTAAACTATTTTAGCTTTTGGCCATTTGTATATATTTGTATCTTGCGAAGTTAGGACCATTACGTGTACTTATAATTTTCTTTGAAAAAGTCTGAAAAAGCAAATCGCTTTGTATGGACTATGAAATTGCCTTGTAAAATAGTTATTATTTTTATTATTGGGTTGGAAAGGTTGGACATTGCTTCAGGAGGTTTACTTGACAAGCTATTAATACAATGTCCTCTTTTACTAAGTATTTTCTACTTTTTAAATTTATTTTATTTACCAGAAAGAAAGAGGCTTTTAATAGACTTTGCTTTTTACAAAATGAGATCCAGTTCTGGCCAGTTATTACAAAACCATAGTGTAATAAAGTTCTAAACTTAATTAATATAATTAATATTATATTAATTAATATAATTCAGTTAATAATAGGTAGGAAAATTTTGACTGACATTTATGTGACCGGGGATTTTGATTTACCACCAGAAACACATTTAGTGGGTTCACTTACTTTGTAGTTTATTCATTTAATATTTTCGAAAGAATGATTTGTTCTGAAATGTTTTCCAAGAGTGTACAAGAAACCGTTTCGGCTCACAGCTTTCACAAAATAGACCGGAAAAGGAGGAAAAAGTAAAACAGATTTTTGAAAATAAAGGGAACAAAACAAAACAGAGAATACATGGAGTTGGGGATGCAATTTAAATCTCACAGCTCTATATTTCTCCGTGTATAATTACGGGACGTACCGGTGTCGTGCCAAGGTATTTACCCCTGATAAAAAGTGTATCCCCCAGTCACGGGAGCGCGCATGCATGCAGCGGTACAGGTGGACCATTAATATCGCCAAAGCTATAACACGTGAATTCTTTAAGTTATCGTTTTATTGTTGTTTTATCAACGAGGTTTAGCAAATACAGCTATCACATGGCCCATCTATCAAAATAAATGCTTTTATTTTTCTGTAGGCTAATGATCGAACTTCATTGCACTGAATTGAGAATGTCTAATGTTACTGAAAAACCAAGACAAACATATCTTTTTCCTCATAAAACATAGTCTTTGGATATTGTTGTAAATTGTTCTTTATTCCCCCTCCTCTTTCCACAGTGAATTATTTTCAAAATCATTTAATAATGCATTGCATTTAAATACACAAAATGCGATTACAGTATGCTCGTCTTGTCAGGCTTCATATCATGTCTAATAAAAGTGATGAATATGGACAAGTTTCTTGTTACCTGGTAAAAGTTATAGAGGGATACGTATCTTTTCAGACCGTATTGTTGACCTGGCAAAATTGGTACCCCCCTCCAAAATGTACAGATGATGGCCTATCATCAAGTGTTTTATTTTGTCAATACTTTACATCATGTATAATACCAGTGATGAATATGGACAAGTTTCTTGTTATCTGTCAAAATTACAGTGGGATACGTATCTTTTCAGACCGTATTGTTGACCTGCGGTATATATGTTATATATATTGTAGTATGATGTTAAATGGAGAATGGCATGATTTGCCATGTAGTGATAACCGGCATTTCATCTGCAACAACAGTGAGTTCATTTATATATGCACCATATACCAAATTTTAATGGAATACTAAACAGTATGACTGTTTAATTTGATCTTTTTTTGTCCCTGTATCTGATAATTTGTCACAATGGAAACTTGCTATTAAAGAGCCTAAAAATCTTAGAGTGAATGAATGATGCATTTATATAGCGCTTTTATTGTGTATTGCTATACACCCAAAGCGCTTTACAATCATGTGGGGGGTCTCTCCTCAACAACCACCAGTGTGCAGCATCCACGTGGATGAAGCGACGGCAGCCACAGGACAACGGCGCCAGTGCGCTCACCACACACCAGCTACAAGTGGAGAGGAGAGAGAGTGATAGAGCCAATCAAGTGGATGGGGATTATTGGGAGGCCATGATAGACAAGGGCCAGTGGAGGGAATTTGGCCAGGACACCGGGGTTACACCCCTACTCTTTACGAGAAGTGTCATGGGATTTTTAATGACCACAGAGAG
>JAFVLL020008249.1:0-45930 GCA_021397915.2 Tor tambroides
ACTCTGGCGGCTGTTTCTTCCAGAGGCTGGGCCTGAATATTCATGATGAGTGTATTCCCATGGCCCATTGGCTCCAGCTGTCCCAATATCAACCAGCACACATACAAAACTAATTCAACCCAAACACACGTTTTTTTATTTATTTTTTTTTTTTACAAATGCACACTCACACCACTGCTGGAACTTGATCTGTATCACTTTTAATACCTCTTGGATTGCCAAGATTGGTTTTATAATTTAGAAATTTGTATTTATTTCTTTTTTTATAGTTTTCTCAGTTATACTTTATACTTCATTTACACAGATTTTAACAAGCCATTCTGTGTAAAGTTGTACCATGCAGAACAAACATATTACCAGAACACTGATGTTCCTCAAACACAGTTTTTTTTTTTATCTTTTACCCTTTAATGTCCCCTCCTTGTGATGGTGAGGTCTTCTAGCGCCTTGGATCTGAAGGTGGTCTCCGCAATGCCGTGCATCATGATTCATGCATGTCCTTCCATACTCACTCTGCCCTCTGCCGGGTCACTTAGCGTGTAGATAAGAGGCAGCGAGGGCTTGCAGGAGGCCGTAGCTGTAACCTGCTTATGAGTGATTTTGCCAGGCTGACAGATGGTGCTGGAGCTGCAGTCAGATGTGCCACATCCTTCACCGGTTCCCTGGCCCTGTCATAACTCCTCCAGCAATACACTTGGCCTCTTTTGCCTGCCCGCGTACATGCCTGCTCTCGCCGGGGACGGATTCAGTGCCAGCTGGGACTAGGACTCATTTTAATGTCCTCCTCGCTTTGATTTACAATATTAGTACATCATTGGAGGTAATCAAAGTCCCTTTTAAGACAAGTCAGGTCTTCAGATGGCAGATGTTTTTATTTGCGCAAGTACAGAATTTTTGGTCAAGATTACATTCAAATCAGGAGTACAGTTCGTCAACAATGATGTCATAAAATGTGTAAAATTTTAGCTTTAAATTGCGAACAAAACAGTTTTTAGGGCTGGTAGAGCAAATGCACATTCAGGAGCAAAACGAACATATTTTAACCGTAAACGTGTGGTCACGTTACCGAATTGTTGGCGCTATTTCACAGGCAAATACAGACCCATTTTCCATTGTCAGTAGTGTAGCAATGCATAAAGCACAGCTCACACAGAAGTCCCTTACAAACCAAGCAACTTTTTGTTGCCTGACCAGATTACTCTTGCGTGAAACTTCCAATTGCGCAGATTCCTATTGAAGTGACTGTGAAATTTCACAGAGCAACAGTAAATGTGATTGCATCTTAAAATGGGACTATAGATGGCATATTTGGGGTTATGTTTTCTTCAGTTGTAGTCTACACTTAAAGGAATAGTTCAACCAAAAATTTAAATTCTGTCATTAATTACTCACCCTCATGTCGTGCCGAACCCGTCAGACCTTTGTTCATCTTCGTAACACATATTAAGATATTTCTGATGAAATCCGAGAGCTTTCTGACCCTCCATAGACAGCAATGCAACTGACTCGTTCAAGGTCCAGAAAGGTAGTAAGGACGGCGTTAAAATAGCCCATGTGACATCAGCGGTTCAACCGTAATTTTATGAAGCTACGAGAATACTTTTTGTGCACAAAGAAAACAAAAACAACAACTTTATTTAACAATTTCTTCTCTTCCGTGTCAGTCTTCAACTCATGTTCACGTGAGTACCACAATGAAACTTGCGCAAAACTTCTAATTGCGCAGATTCCTATTGAAATGACTGGAATTCGCCTGTGAAATTTCACAGAGCAACAGTAAATGTGACTACACCTTAAAATGGGACTTTAGACGCCATATTTGGTGTTGTGTTTTCTTCCGTTTGGTCTTTGTTTATAAAGGGAGGTAATGCTGTCTTAGTAGGGATTGGCAGCGATGCAGACGGGCAGTGATATATATTCTTTCACTTGGCATCGGCCTCTGGATTCAGGCGGTTTTGTTTTTTCTTTAGTCTGCTGCCTTCGGGGTTGAGCTTGGTTCATCATCCATCGAGAGCAGGAGTAAGTTTGGCAAGAGATGGATGAACCAGAGGGAGGAGGAGGAGGTTTGCTAAAACAGGACCCGAGCCATGTGCTTTTCATTAACTTGTGCGGAAATAAGTGTTGACCCACTCCTTCGAGAGGGCACATCCATTTAATGCTGCAATGAAGAAAATTAGATACGGAGAGGGCTCAGGTAGCAGACAGAGCAAGAGATGGACCGTATGCGTGTACAGGGAACGGGTGGAGGGAACAATCAAACACACATGCGGTGCGTCAGCTTTATTGAAAGTGAAGCTGAAAACTAAACACTTCCTTTGGAATTCCTCTCTAATTTGTCCAAGTTCTGTGTGGTCTGCCTGGCCTGTCACCTTAGCTCTCTCAAGTTTAGATCCTCGTGTTGTTGCGCTGTCACACTTTGCTCCAGCCGTATACAGTGAAGCTCGGGTTTCGTTTTAGCAGGTTGTGTGTTATGAATCCTGTTTCATATAGACCATGTTTTGTATCTTTGTGTCAGTCATAAAGCTGGTGAAACACTAAAGAGACATGTTTCCAGTAGACAAAAAATCACAGGTTGCAAATTACATATAATTGACTATCTATCTATCTATCTATCTTATACTTGAGAAATAAGTACATCTGACTCTCAAAGCCTCTCATCCTGTTTAAAATAAATTATTTAATTTTATTATATAGTATTTTCATTGTATAATTATTAACTTTTTTATTATTAAATTTATTTTTAATGTATTTACATTTATTAAGATCCATCCAGTATGCCTCAGCAAAAATATTTGTATGATAGTCTACAATATATTATATATTACAATATATTATCTTATATATATATACAATATATTATCTTTATTATGTTACTCTGTGTGTGTGTGTGTGTGTGTGTATATATATATATATATATATATATTACAACATCACCCTTCATATAGACCATATTGTAACTGGTGTCAATTAACTTATTGCATTATGATGTTATATTGTTATATTTATTCATTTTAGAACTATTTTAATTTGTATTTAATTTACTATTTTATATATCTACAATTAATTGTTGTTACATATTAAGATATATAATAATATATTAAATATTTATGTTTAATCATTTGTCAAAGCAAACATTTGTCCTAGTATGTCTGAGGCAGCTTAGCTTCTCCTACAGATGCTTTGCTACAATATTTAAGCTCTTGCTGGACTCATACCAAAGAATAGTATGAAACTTCAACTAAGACTGGTGTGAGATTGAAGCTGTGTTGATTCCTGTTGCTCCTCTCCCACCCCTCACTGGGCAGGGTGAAGTAAATGATGTTGTCCCAATTCTCCACCTGTATCCTTCATCCAGAACTGAAGTCTTTGTAGGTTTTTACCCCTGCCATGTTCATAATTCTCCTGCTCTGGAGAGACACCTCGTTCATTTACCTGCCCATCCACCACTGCTCTTCAAGAGGCTTCAGAAGACAATAAAAAGTGACGTGGATAAATTTTCAGGTACTCAAGTCACATTTAAATATCACCTCTGCTCTGACTACTAGGTTTGCATATGTTGCATATGTTCTCTATGTATATGTCTAAGAATTTAAAAAAAAGCTAGGGGAAAGAGAAGGGAAAGACGGTGTGTGTACTGTGTTTGAACATTAGACTAGAATTCCTTACATATGAGCACATCTGTTCTCAGAACATTGAGCTTCTGCGTTCAAAGCGGTTGCTGGGAGTGTAATCTCTGGGATTTATTCTGCAAGCCATGCAGTCTTGTCTTGACCTAAGCAATAGTTTGAAAGAGAACCAGAAAATGTAGAGAGAGAGAGTAAGTTCATTCTGCGAAGTTTGTCGTAGTTTAATATTGATGTAATTTTTTATTTCGTAATAACTCTGTTTTTTTGCTTTTGCTTTAAGAAAATCTCGTTAGTCAAATTCAGTTGCACCATTTTAGTGCAATTACTATGATTGACCAATAGAGGGAGACATTACTCTAAAACAGAAGTTAAAGCCTTTCCAGCACCTTCATGGTTCCAAATGCATTTTTAAGGAAAAGAATAATATTTATAGATGATTGTTTTATTTTATTTTTGTATATAATTTTTCTTTATAATAATTATTATATATGAAATAAGATATAAGAATTACATCTAAAATTTGAATGAAATTGTAGAATTTAATAACTGTTAGAATTGTATATTTTTAAAGCTTATTTCTGCTACTTTTGTGCTTATTTGTGGTCTTTTTGTGTCCAATAAGAGATCAATATGTATACATCTCATCAGCCATAAGATAAAAATATGGTCAATTTATTCTGATAATCAATTTGGTTTCCAATAGTATTCATTCATTCTTTTTTATTTACTTATTAAAATGCCTCATTATGAAACTATTTTTAAAGAAATTTGCACGTCTAATAAAATAATGCAGTGAATTTTTTTATATGTATCTACACACACACACACACACACACACACACACACACAAACACAAAATATGTGATGCATATAATTCCTTATAATTTCAGCTAAAAATATGTCAAACAAAATAAAGGCTTGATTTGTAAAACACACACACACACACAATATTTTTAATATAAATTTTATATATTTTTTTCTTTGTCACATATGTAGCAAACAGGCTTAGTGTTTTTTTGTTTTGGTTTTTTAAAAATAATTTTCAGACTCAATTCTTTAAATTGTGGTGTTTCTCCCCCATGTAAGATCACCAGAAAAAAAAACATCCCTATCCTTTTTCACCCATTTCCCTCTCTCGCCGTATTAGTACATTACAGTATGAACCACACATATCAAACAGAAATAAATCCCTCTCCTCCAGTAAATAGAGATAGACAGATCCACATGGCAAATGAAGACATTACACACATAGCTGCGAAAAGCGGATTTCACGTTTCTCTTTTTTTCAGTGGGATATTGCCAGTGTGGGTTTGATAGAAGCGTATGTTGTGGGAAGATAGTGAAGCCACAACAAAAGCGGCCTTGAGTGGAGGCAAGCAGCGGTGGTTCCCTTGGCAGGGCCGGGGCCCTCTTCATCCCTGGCACTGTCGTCATGAGTTAGTCACACCGCGGGAGAGGCCCCCGAACGGCCTGTCTGTCTCTGTCTGCCGCAGATGGGCACAATAGGCCTGGCACTGCCGCACACCTCTGATCATATACATGAAAGCCTAATGATCGCGCATCAGCTGTGTTACTCTTTAAAATCATTGACTGAGGAGTCTTTTCATGCGCCTTATCGAAATGATGGACGACATCTCGTTGGCGCCGTGTCTACAGCTTAAGCTGGGAGTCAAGTTGAAAGTTAGGTCATCCTCATGTTACATTTTTTTTCTCTTTACTAGAATGATATAATGGAGAAAGACAGGAAATTATGGAAAAGAGAGGTCAGTTTTGAACTGACGTAATCCATGTCTGCTCTTCAACACTACTGCGATCCATTTGTATTGAAGGATTTTCAATGGAGTAATAAGGAAATATTGTGATCAGGTTGTATCAAAGCAACCATTCGTATTCACGGACCTTATCTAAATGTCACATGGAACCTCGATGGCGTTCTGTCTATGGTTTAAAGGGATAGTTCACCCATAAATGAAAATTGTCATTAATTACTCACCCTCATGTCGTTCCAAACCCGTAAGACCTTCGTTCATCTTCAGAACACAAATGAAGATATTTTTGATGAAATATGAGAGCTTTCTGACTCTGCATAGACAGCAACGCAACTGACACGTTCAAGGCCCAGAAATGTAGTAAGGACATTGTTAAAATAGTCCATGCGACATCAGTGGTTCAACCTTAATTTTATGAAGCTACAAGAAAACAAAAATACCTTTATTCAACAATTTCTTCTCTTCCGTGTTCATCGTCTGTATATTCTGGTTCAGATAAGTAAGGCTGGGCTTAAGTAAGGCTTAATCTTACTTAGATTTTTTTTTCTTGTTTCCAGCCAAAATAGCTACAAATTCTTAAATCAAGTAAAAATTATTGTCTTGTTTTCAGAAAAAAACTAGTCAAAATTAAATGAGTTTTTGCTTAGAACAAGCAAAATATTCGGCCAATGGGGTAAGCAAAAGAATCTTATTTCAAACAGAAAACACTTAAACTTAATTTTGACTTGTTTTTCTGTAAACTAGACGATAACTTTTACTCGTCTAGAAAATCCTTCTTGATTGAAGAATTTTTTGATATTTTGGCTGGAAACAAGACAAAAAATCTAAGTAAGAAAGCATGAAGAAGGCGAAGACTGACATGGAAGAGAAGAAATTGTTGAATAAAGTTATTTTTGTTTCCTTTGCGCACTAAACGTATTCTCGTAGCTTCGTAACATTACGGTTGAACCAGTGATGTCACATGGACTATTTTAACAATGTCTTTACTACCTTTCTGGGCCTTCAACGTAGTAGTTGCTGTCTACGCTCTCAAATTTCGTCAAAAATATCGTCATTTGCTTCAAAGATGAGTGAATGGGGGTGAGTAATTAATCACAGAATTGACATTTTTGGGTGAACTATTCCTTTAATCTCGATGTGAAGTAGAAAAGACTGTTTTTGCGTAATTTATGCTACGTTATCCCACTTTTGGCTCTTTGTTAGACTGATATAAAGGAGAGAAACAGGAAATGATCGAATAGAGAGGTCAGTGATAAACTGGCCTAATCCATGTCTACACTATTATGATCAATAGAGTCCGCTTCTATCAGAAGATTTTCAATAGTGTAATATTGGAATTTACTTGTGACCAACTTCTGATTGTAGACATGACAGCCTAATTATTGCACATCAGCCACAATACTCTCAAAAATCATTAACCGTGGAGCATTTTTTCACGCACCTTTTTGAAACGATGGACGGCATCTCATTGGCGAAAGTTAGGCCATTCTCACGTTACGTTTTTGGCACGATATAATGGAGAAACACAGGAAGTTATTGAAGAGAGAGGTCAGTCTTGAACTCTTCAACGCTACTGTGATCAACAGAGTCTGGCGTAATATGGGAATTAGCTTTGGATTGCCTTCTGATCATATTCATCATACATTAGTTGCGATATACTCTAAAATCACTGACTTTTCGTGCACCTTATCGAAATAAGACAGCACCTCATTGTTGACCCTGTATCTATTGTCAAGTCAAGTTGAATGTTAGGCCGTTCTCACATTATTTGAGTTACGTTTTTCCACTTTTTCACATGTAATATGGGATTGTGCTTCGGATTGACCTCTAATTGTAGACATGAAAGCCAGTGATCACATATCAGCCACAATATTCTCTAAAATAACTGAATTAACATTCGTCTTATTGAAATGACGGATGGCACCAAGTTTTTTTTCACGTATTAGACCAATATAAAGTAGAAAGACAGGAAATTATTGAAGAAAGAGGTCAGTCTTGCACTGGCTCTTTTGATTGTCAGAGTCTGCTTGTATTGAAGGATTTTCAATGGCGTAATAAGGGAACTCGCTTGGGATCGTCCTTGTAGTTAATTTTCATCTCCGTCACCTGTCGGTTCCTGCATGCTGAGAGCGGAGCGTGTGTATGTTGGGAGAGGGACTTGTTTCCATATCCAGCTGTGTGCTCGGAGCTGCAAATCGTTCCCTCTCCGTTTTTTTCCCTTCCTCCAGCCAGGAACAGCTGTCAGGTGTCTCGTAGTGTTTTTTAAAGTGTTCAGGGTGGGTAGGTTGCCTCGCACATCTGTTTGTCTGTGTACGTGAGGCTGTTTGTGTGAGCGCCTGATGCTTTTGCATTCTCACCGTGACTCTCTCCATTGATGTTGGTGTGCTTTATGCGCCCGTATCTGTGCTGAATGAACGCACGTATGCGATGAACAGTGAGCATGCGGTCTGGTGTGCTCTTGGCGGTCTGGTGTGCTCTTGGCGGTCTACGCCGCGATCAAACAGAAGGAATGAGGGGGAGGGTGAAAACGTGTTATATATACCCAACATATGCCTGGCTATTGCAACAGCTTGCATATGGACCGTACTTGCCTGGAGGCTTGTTTTTAAGAAAGACTCGCCGTGAGTTCTGGACATTGGCGGACGTGTGGCATGATTTCTTAGAACTGATTTTTTGGAATTCCCACATATTCTGTTCAGGGATGCACAGATTTTTCAGACTTTTTGTTATGGCTGATAATCAGTGTAAATTTGGATATTATTAACTTCTGTTTTTGTTTAATTTGGTAATATAATTTTATTTAATTCTGTTTCCCTAAAAAAAAAACCTAAGCATCTTGATGAGAATTTTGCATGCCTCTAATAAAATAATTTTATTCAACAATACATGAAAACAATAAAATCCATAGTCATAGAAACCTGGAAATGTCACAGTATATGGCATGAAGAAAAAATAAATTAAATTAAGTTAAAATCTAAATAATTCACAAAGTTATTAACTTTGATATTAAATATAGACTTCTTTGAAAATGGTGGGATAAATAATTTCAATTAGTTATGGTGAGTCATTCAATTATATATTGAATATTTATTTTATTATGCACAGCTGTCAAATATTTAATCAGCTAGAAACTGCTCTTTGTGAGTGCAATCTCTGTTAACTATTGATTTCTATTATTTATCATGTTTATGTTTTATATATATATATATATATATATATATATATAGACATATAGAACATTATAAACATGATGTATATTTATGTATATGTGTGTGTGTGTATATATATACAAGTTTTTTTGTTTTCGACATTGTTATCAGTGTTGAAAACAATATTTTTTTTTGTGGAAACAATATTTTTTGTGGGTTTTGATGAATATAAAGTTCAAAAGAATAACATTTATTTGAAATAGAAATCTTTTTAACATTTTCAGTGTGTTCACTGTCGCTTTTGATCAATTTAAAAATTCTTTGTAAAATAAAATAATAATAATAATAATATTTTAATATTTCTTACTTTATTAAACAGTATTTTTTAATTGGTGAGAAATTGCACTTTTTAAGTACAGTGTATATTAATAATAATAAAAAAAACTTGAGTTTTGTAAATTCATTAGTCAAAGTTGCAGGGACCTTGATAACCATTTAGTACTTTTGAAAGATGTCAGAGTTGACTGAGTAAATTGATAAAAATGAACCTTTACAACATTTGTTTCTGATTTCGACCTTATCTGCTAGCAAAAATAAGGCCATTTTATTAATAATTAATCATAAACCCCATGTGGTTTTTACAGAAGACTGCTGTACACACACACACACACACAGTCATTGAGTTAGTCTTTATGACTCCTCGTGTGTGTTTCCTGTCTCCTCACACCGTCGTAAGGCCCATCTGTCTCCTTTCACTCCTCTTTATTCTCACAACTGCCTCTCGTCTTATCAAGGCCTCTGTCTGCAGCGCACCGCACTCATTAGAACCGGTGTAAGCAAGGCTCTTCATTAATCTACGCCCAATCTGTCTGAGTGAAAACAGGCCTTTAAACACCACATCAGTCCTATTGTTCACAGTATTTGTGGCGCTTGGAAAAAACCCTCATTTTATTTATCGAACAACACGCAGCGAATGCGAGCGGAGTCGTGCCTGTTAGCTTTGTGTTTGTGAATGAGGAGAGAGCGCTGTGCAGGCCTGACTCACACATCTCCCGTGTGTGTGTGTGTGTGAGGGGGGTAATACTGTGGGCCAATCCTGGCCGTATTCCAGCGCTGGCATCTCAGTGGCAGCAGGTGGAGCCCACTGCTTCCAAACCAGCACCAGCACTCCTCCCCCACCCGTCTCACCCTTACAAACACAAACACACACACGGCAGCAACGTGGACACATTCTCTCAACGCTGATTAAACTATAAAATGCTGATTCTGAAGTCGTACAGGTCGAAAAATGTAGAAAACTGTTTTTTTTTTTATGATTGATGAGATTTTAAAGGAACATTCTAGGTTTGGTGCAAGTTAAGCTCAGTTGACAGCATTTATAGAATTCATAAATGTTGTTATTGATAACTACAACAATTTAAAAATTGAAAATCGTAACAAAAATAAATGTGAAAAAATTATTAGATGAAAACTTCTGCTTAAAAAAACGAAAATTTTAAAAGTTGACAGCTAGCTGAAAGTTGCAGAACTACAATTACTAAAACTAAAACTGAGTTGAAAATAAAGCTAAGCAAATAAAAATGACAAAAGCACAATTTTCTAAAACATATACTAAAATTAAAATGACAACTGAACATAAAAATAAAAGTTCAAAATTATAATAAATAATATATTAGTATATAACTAACACTAACACTAAAATTCTGCTCCATGTTTTCTTAAAAAAAAAGGTTACACTGAAAAAATAGTTGACAGAAGTTGACAAAAGTTGACAGCTAACTGAAATAAAGTAGCACTACTAAAATGAATTTTAAAAATCTCAACTAATATTAAAATATTCAAAATATTATTATTAAAAATTCATATTAAGCTAATAAAAATGACAAAGCACCTAATTTTCTCAAATGTACACTAAATTAAAAATGAAAACTGTATGTAAAAATAAAAATTCAAAATGCTAATAAATAGTATATAAATAATAATACTAAAATAACACTGATGACAATGTTCATTGCTACAAAAATGTATTCTGTCCTTTGTTTTCATTAAAAAAATTTGGTGTAGAAACAATTTTTACTCAGATATTGCTAGTAAATTTACAAAATTACAAAGAAATGCCAAGTAACATTGAATTAAATGTGAAATTTTGAAGTGAAAATCTAAAAAAGTATTTTCTTGTAATCTTTGTTTTATTTAGGCTACTTAAAAAAAAAAAAAAAATCATTTTTAGGTGTTAGAGGTACTTGCAATGGAAGTAAATGGGGCCCTTTTTTCCTGAGGGGTTAAACGCAGAAATCTTATTTTGTAAAACTACTTTAAATGCACTAATTCTTCTATTAAAACTGTATTATTTGAGTTTTTTACAGTCATTTTTGGGCTTCACGTCTTGCATCTTGTGACTATACTATTGAAACTGAGTGTTTTCATATTTGCCCCATTTACTTCCATTGTAAGTACCTCACTACAAAAGATTTTTTTAATAAATCAATTTTTGGAAGAAATCAACACTATACATGAACTAAAAGGTTAGTAAGTGATATATATTTTATTCTAAACCCATATAAACACCTAATGTTTACATCTTGCGTCTACACTATTGAAGCAGTGAGTATTTTAATGCTTACAAATGGCCCCCATTCATTTGCATTATAAGTGTCTCTATAAAAAACAAACAAGAAAATATTTTTGGAGGTAATCAACATTACTCATTAACTACTAAACCAGCAATATACCTTTAAAATAACCCGCTGCCATTTTTTTCGCTTCAAAAGTCACCTGTCGTTTTTCAGACATGCAAACTCTTGAGTGCATTAAAGCTTCGGCCTATTTAAAAGCACAATAGAACTAGAGTAAGGAGATCCTCTGTTGTGTTTCTTGTTGTTTATTCATAAGACCCGGCTTGGCAAAGCCCTGAAGGCAAGCTGCTATGGCTCTGGATAATGTTATTACCCTCCGGCTGCCTAGGAAGAACTGCAGCCCCGGATCCCCTCGTCTGCCCCCATCCCACAAAACCCCTGCCCCTCAGTGCCGCTGCTCCAGGTGTGTGCCGTTAGAGCGTGGGACTCTCCAGTTTGAGTGGTATTTACATTGCCACCTGGATAGGACCGCGTTTATCATTCCCAAACACGCATCTTTATCTTGTTTTAAATAAACGAGAAAATTGATCTTGATTTCCAGCTTTTCTTTATTGCAGTGCATGTGATATTTTACAACTCTGATGGACAAAGAGCTCAGCATTACAGGATATCAAAGGGGCTTCTGTATAGAAAGATCACCCTCTTGTGGCTTTTAATGGAATGCAGGAAAAAAGGTGAATTAGTTACACATCTCCAGTTCACTCTGGACTCCAGATCAGTCATAACTGAAATATAGTATATTACTAAAACCAAATATCATGTATATTTTGCGCACAATTGTTAAACATGGCTTAAAAACATTGACTATGTATTCTCATAATTAACTGTACAAAGTAATACAGTAATTAATACACAATTATTGACTTTTTCTACATTCATTTAAGCTTTATCACACAAAATGTAACCTGTTTACTATTAAAAACACACTTATGCAGACTGTATGTCATTTTAAATGACACATCCCTTATAACTTGGATTATAATAATATCTATATTGAATGATATGCTATAATATATACAGTATATATATATATATAATCTTGTTAAAGGTCCAAGACTTCGTGCAGCCTCTAGGTGGAGTCTCTACCTATATTTGATGGCTGACCAGTAGGAATGAGGAAAGACTTCGGGCTAAATGAATGAATTATGATGAGCATTGAGTCGATTATAAATAATCATTTATATTCTGAATGTTATTAATAATTATAACAACAGCTATTATAATAATAACGAAATCTTTAATTATTTGTATGACACTATTACCATAACACAATGGGATTTTGGGATTATATGCATGAGGTAATACGTTTATGAAGCTTTATTATAATAATAAAAATAATAGTGTTGTTTAATAATACTAAGCACTTCTTTTTTTTTACTTCAATTTGAAGTAATATTTTCACATTTGGGTTGCAGCATTATTTATATTTTCTTTTCTTTTCTTTGACATTTTAATTAGTTAATTCTTTTTCAATCACCTCTACAAAAACCTTAACTAAAATGCTTTATTTCTCTTTTTCTATGGCTTTTAATTAGTCATTAGATACGATTACAGTGAAAGCGTACATTTTTCACATCAGAATAATTTCTCTTTTTATGGTTTTGTGTTTCTTTCAACGCTTTCCTTTGCATTGTATGCATGCTATATTTTTTGTTATTTTGTTGAGTATGATTTGAGCTGGAACGCATCACTTTACTATTAATTTTCACCTGACGCATCCTGCATAAAGAGAACGGGTGAATTCGACAAGAATGCCTTTATGCAAACTGCAGTAATTTAAATATGTCAATATTTCGAGTTGCTGCTTTAATTTCTTTGCATATAAATTAAGATGCGTGCTTTATCCGGAGAATTGCATGAGTATATACGTTTTTAAATGCAATATTGACACTCTCCGAATATGTTTTTAAGGATACGTTTCTTAACATTTTTTCTTGCGCAATATTCAAAAATCTCGTTTTTTAAAAGTATAATGGAAATTGTCATTCATGCGAATTTGTAAGTGCTAATCGTCTAAGTTTGTTAAGTGATTTGTTAAAAAAAATGCTTTCTTAATTGTTATGTTTATTGGCTCCTCATAAAGTCATAAAACCAACGAGATAGCTTCATTTTTATTTACTTCTTACACGATTCGTTTTAGTCACATTGAGGATAGTTTTTCATTAGATGGCGATCTAACGCTGAGTTTTATGCCTTTTTACCCCTGAAGACTATCGAGATGTTCAGTGAAACTTTTTTTTCCCTCCACACACACGCGGACTCGTCTGGCAGCGATGTGTTGAAGCCTGAACGGATTCTCAAATAAAACCTTGCAGATGTAGCCTATTCAGCTTTTTCTTTCCTTCTTTTGTGCTATTAATGAATAAAAAGTGATTTGTACTCACGTCCACCACACAAGTTAGGGAGAAACTCCATCCAAGTGGGTTAGGTTCCTTACCTGATTTGGTCCCGTGACTTTTGCCACATTTAAAAATGAGCTGAAAATGCACAATAAAAACCAAATTCTAGTTTGTTTCGAAGAGTTCAGTCCCTGCGTTCGCTGCGTTGTCCTTTACACACTGCAGTTTTTGCTTCGTCTTTGCCACTCTGCCTCCAAAAGCCTTGGCACAGTTGCCTTGGCATTCAGTGCCTTCTCGTAGAACTTGGCAGAAAATACTATAAAGGCGTCTCTAATGTCTGCCACAATTAGACGAGATTTTATTCTAAATGTAATGATTTTTGTTTTGTTTTATCTGAGATTGATAACATTCGTCTTGCTTCATAAAGGGCCGACAGAAAAACCTATGTTTTTGTAGCTCATGTTGTTGTGTTAGACAACACACACCAATATATTTCATTTTTAATAACGTTTATATTTGATAACTCCACGATTTGAATTATAGTCTAGAGTCTGAATAGATGCTAAAATTAAATAAGCCTAAACCTAGCAGGGTCATTCAGATAGCCACGTACAATGGCATTCATTTAAACTTTTATGTAAATGTACATTTCTAATAACATTTCCGCAAATCTATTTATTTGTCATTCCAGAAAAATATCTCCTAAACTGCTTTTTTGTTTGACAGTTTTCAGTTGAAGCTGTTCACCTGACTCTTCCCGCGAACTTTCGTTATCAGGCCTATAGGCGCTGTTCAGCCAATCAGTGCTGAAATCAGTGCGTAAACGTACATTAAAGGACTTACAGGCAATTTTCTATGATCGTAAATATTTAAATATCTGTGACGGGAGTTTTTAATTCAGTCCTCAGCACTTACAGGCCTGAGTTTATTTCACAAATCATATAATATCCGGTGTTTATTAATACACATTTAATTTAGACTTTCTGAAAACGTTACAAAGTAAAAATCAGAATATAATAATAATATTAATCTAATTCTCGTGAATTTTCTAGGCCGCTTTTAGGTTTCCTAAATGCTGCATGATTAAATACAGGTGACTGGTCTGCCTACACGCAGTTCATGTGAAAAAAATGAACGATGCCACGCGACTCCCGTTTCAGTCTTGACAAGCGAGACGTCGAGAACCCGTTACCGTTCAATATTAAAGTTTCCATTCAAATTATTAAACGAGCGCGACCTGCAGAATCGATTGGGTGCACACCTGGGTACCTGTCAAATTTCCAGGAGTGGAAAAGAACGTTTTTGTGTTTTATTTGAGAACGGCAAAATCAATTTTTTCTTTGCTATACTACAAAAACTATTGTGTGTGTATGTTTGTGAAGGATTATTCTAAGAAATGGGTGCATTTCGACAAAACAAATGTATAAAGCAAATTTCTTTACATAATTGAAATATTCTGTCAAAGATGATATTTAAGTGTTAATAAATTCGATTTTTTTCCATTTCAAGTTAAATTTATGAAAAATGTATCATATATAGACTTTTGAGATAGGCTAAGTGATGACAAGGTTGACAGGAGGCTAATACAATTCATGCAGCTACTTCCTTTTAGCTCAAGGCCAAAACAATGTAAGATATTTGGAAATAACATACAAAATAATAATGGCTTTTATTTCTTTTATTCTACTGTAATCAAAATATGTGTAAAGTGTAATGTGTAAAGTTTGAGGCGACACATTTCAGCGTCAGATCTGACTGTGTTTCACATTTCGAGCCTTTGCATTCCCGTCAGGCTGTCAAAACAAAACGGAAGTCTGATATCATGAAGATAAACGCTCTCTCTATTCCCAATCTAATTTATTTGTGTTTCCGCGAGGCTGTTTACCGACAAACCGAGTGTCTGAGGGAGTTTGTCTTGCGGCGTGCAGGAGTGGTTGCAGTCACATGCTCGTGAAACTTGCCCAATAGCGACGTCGTGAGCTTTGAATTTCACTGTTTTGCCCAATCACAGAGTAGCTCATGAAAACACCAGAGGGACGGACGTGCACCTGCAGCAAGTTAGTGTGACTGTGAGTTGTGAGCATAATTAATATCCAGTTTCCTATCATTTCTATCACACACAGTGTTTTGTTAATCACCACCTATCTTCGATTTAACAAAACTCACCTTGGTGTTTTTTCACGGTTTGGCGCTCACACACATTTTGATGCACCTCAAATGCTTGACTTTATGGAATATAGTGTTTATTTTCTCTCCAACACACTGATATTTCATTTAGAATATCATATTGTCCTTCTGGAAAACACTTTTGTGTGTGCACTGAAATGAAGCCTGCACGTTGCCGTTTTCTAGGGGGCGCCCGATTGACTTACAGGCGAGAGTAGTTGGTTAATAATAAAACGCTGTTGAGTGCCAACTAAACTAATTACATGAACTAGGTTTGCTTATTAATGTTTGCACGTTCGGTACACGTGATTAGAAACATAACATTGCGTTTGGCAGTCGCTTTCCTATCCATCAGTGTCCATTTCTTATTTTTAAACCAGTGAATGTATTCCCTTTTTTTGGACAAAACATTCACAATTTCATTTTGTGTGGTCTATTCCATTGGCTCTTTGAAATATCAGAATCTCATATATAAATATTAATAGGCATATGCTGTTAAGGAACATGCCAGCCGCACATCAGTCTGAAGTACTTTCAAGTCGGGCCTCACAGAAATGAAAGATGATAGGCCTACTGAAAACACTGGTGCTTATAACTGGCCGTTTCAAAATATTCTAAAACAGTGTTCAACACATTAGGAAAGAAATGCTGAATAGGAAATTCTTGGGTTTGGATAGACATACGTGAGCTTAAGGAACAAAAACTAACATTCATTTATGTATTGCTGTCATAGTATTGAAAAGAACGCTTTTCTAGAATTATAAACCATTTGTCGCGCGATAATTCGTAACGCAATGTTTTTTTTTAAATGACGTTCGATGCCGTTAAATGTTTTCGGACGTGCTGCTTTTTAGTGGATCAAAAACATTGCGCGACCGGTATAGTCTGGTTACTAAATGAACGAAGCTCTTATTACTGAATTTTAAACATAAAACGCAGAAAGTGTAGTCCGATTCTCACACGAATGACTCTTTTGAGTTGATTCTTTTAGTGAATCAACTGCAGACAGCGTGACCAGGATTGTTCGGTTCCCAGACGATTGACTCTTTTGAACTGGTTCTTTTAGTGAGGCAAAAAAATGAATTACCAGTAAATATGAATCTCACGTGCCTTCTCGAAATTAAGCAAGAATTGTTGTGCTATGTTGTAGGCTAGCTACTTAAAGCTCGTGAACTTTAAATCAACTGATTGGTTGTTCATGTGCCAACGTGTAGGCTATTTAAAGATATATTTTGTTTTATAATCAATGTTTTTTTTGTTTATTTTTTTAATTATTAGGCTAAATGTTACCACATTTGATGTAGTATTTTAATTTATTATGCATATAGAAGCAGTTGCACTTATGCTGTTTCTAAACATTTTGTGCAAACGGACCTTTTTCAAGAAATTACTGCTGATTTGTAAAATCTGAAATTATCATTTGACAACACACTACTGAGGGTAGTGAAAGCGATGCGAATGTCTTATTTTTCCACCCGTTTATTTCTCAAAAGTACTATTTTATTTATTAGTTTAAAATAAAAGCGGACGAAAATACACACAATTCGGTGCACGAGATATCAACTGCACGCTAAAAGATGTAAGTTAAATTCATTATCACACTTTGTGCATTACACAAAGTGCAACGGCATTAGGAGTGCATATTTCCCTTGTCCCGCATGTGTATGGCTCTCGTGCCGATATTGAGGGCGCTGTGCTGATGGAGGAGCCCAAGAGTTTGAACGGGAGCTTCGTCTCAGCGGACTCGAATCGTGCGCTTGCTTCACTTTTTTTCTCTGCCTCTCTCTCTCTCTCTCTCTCTCCCCCTCTCTCAGGTCGAAACTAACAACGACACAAGTGGCAGCTTTTGCAACAGGGGGTTTTAAGGATATTACAATCTTCCTAAGCATGCCGAGCCCTCCTCGCCGCTCGTAAATCCGCCTCAGTTTTGCTTCTCACCGCCACATGCCTCACGGCGGATGCGAGCGCTCGGCGCGGCGCTATAAGAGACAGCGAAGAATGAATCAAACGCGAGTTTTGTAACGCGTCCGGACGACTTTTTCTATCGTTTTTTCTATTCAGATGACCGCAAGATGAAATAATCGCTCCTCTCGGCGCTTCATCACCACAGTTTGACTCATGGCTCTGTGAAATCTCCGTGTACTTCCATCCATCCGTCGTCGGGACTTTTCTCTAAGGCTGCACTTGACGATAATGCCGAAAGTTTGGATATACGGTTTTAACAGTACAGTACAGTAGATGTGTGTAACTCGAGGCGGGGTTAAAGTTCAGCTCTATGGAGCGCTGAAGCGTCGCGCGCACTTCGCAGAGTTGGAAATGTGAAAGCAAGAAGCAAGGCTTTATTTTCCCTCTCTCCCTTCTTCTCTGTCTCTCTTTTTTTCTCTTTTCATACACACATATACATACACACCCCATACATTCGCACATACACACCCTCACTCACACACACGCACACACACACACACACACACACACAACATATACACCGCCAATTCAAGAGTTAAAACCGACAGATATGTATTCTCCGCTATGCCTAACACAGGTAAGTGACATTTTCGTCTATTATTAACTCTGTTTGTTGCGGTTGAGCGGTGTCTTTGGCCGGGACAGCACGGATAGGGGCTAACCTTTGCTTAAGACAAGTAACTTAGTGTGCACTAAGGCATTTCTGCTCTGACAGAGCCAATTGAGCTACCACATGGCGGATGGCGCCCACCTTACACACTATAATGTTTCTTGTGCACATTTATCTACAGTTGTATTTTATTCTAGCCGCTTTTTGCATGGGCACGGACGTTGATATTTAGCAAGTTAAGCGCTGTGCATGAAAGAAAACGTTACAGTGAGCTCGCAGAGTCAACGTTATGCACATTTAATCCGGCTGCACTCTTAAAAATAAAGTTCTTTAACGATTCAGCAAAGAAATCTTTTCTAATTAGGTTGCTTTATGGATATTTGAAGATTAAAGAGTTCTCGATGTAGGCTTTTCACAGCACTCTGGGTTCTTTAAAACACCACAACTCGTGAAATACAAAAGAAAAACACTTTGCATGACTTAAAAAGCTTCTGCTATGACACCAAGCTGTTTTAAGTTTTGAGTGTAAAACGTCACAGGAACGTCTCACCTTTAAACACGTATTTGAGATCAGAATAGTCGTATTTAGCTGCATTTTGTTATTAAATATCAACACAGCTATGCCGTCTTCTGTATCAACTTTAGTTTGAACCAGCTGCAGGCAATAAAAAGCTTTTCTGCTGCTTACATGGCAGCAGAAACTCTTTGATTTATATTTTTGCAAGCTTCACAGTCTCTATATTTCTGATATTTATCAGCAGTTCTAAATATTGATAAGTTCAGCATAAGTTTATTTTTTTAACTGTTAAAAGTTAAGACTGTTAGATGTGGTCTTGTCATGCTTGATAACTAAGTTTATAATATGCTGTTATATGCACGGTGATGTTTGTTTTTTTGCTTATAGTACTTTTGTAATTAACACAGAATAAAACTAAAGTTGGATAGCAACCGAGAGGGTTAAAGGAGGTTTAAAAAAAAAAAAAAAAAAAAGACATTCATTGTGTGAATCATGGTGGCAGGTGAAGTGAGGTGACAGGTCTGGAAAAGCTGTAGCGTTATACTGTAGATTTTAAACTGTTTTGGTTAAATGTGTTTTATTGAATGCACAAAACAAAGGAGAAGGCCTCAGTATTGTGTCACGTATAGGGACGTTCTTTTGACCGTGTTAGTTACAGTCTGTTTGGAGACACTGGAAAGAATTCATGCGAAAAAAGACAAATTATGTGTAATGTGCGGTGAAAGACGAGCTGAGAAAGTTCTCAAAGTTTTAAGTCATCTTTTCATTGATTTGATAACGTAAGACTTGGATAAGTTCGCAAAAGTTGTTTTATAACTGTTTATTTCTATTAAATCCATATGAAACCGTGGGGAAGCTTTTGATAATTTATCAATCACTGTAAATGTAACACATTACCACTAACTTGAAACCTCACATATAACTGACATATTTTCTTGAGGACCAATATGTGTTGCTAAAAACAAAATAACTGATACTTAAAATTTAGAGCAATAATGCACTCTGATGAACAGCTTACAGTCTTCCAAAAAAACCAAAAATACAGTTTCTTTTCTTTCAAATGAGTAGTTTGACAGTAATATTATTAAACGTCTAAAGATAATTGAGACGGGCAATTGATTTCCTCTCTGTTGCGGTGTTAAGGCAGTATGAGGTCTATTTTCTCTCTCTCTCTCTCTCTCTGTGTGTGACTCAAATGGTCTTCAGAGTGCCAAAAATCACGTCTGCATACTGCTTTCATTTTATATTAAAAACCTTCAAATCCAAATAACACATTTTCTACTCTTTCACATATTTTAGTTAATTAAAAACATACATTTGTCTTGCATTAGTTATTGAATACCTTTCAGTGTATTAACGTCATATTATGTAAACTCTGCATTCCCATTATCCGTTTTTCGTAATATTTTTGCATGTGTTAAAACTCTCTTGTCTCTTTTGGCCACGAGGCACTATTGTTCCCTGCTGAGGCCTTCCTATAGGACAGCGAGGTTCAGCTTGAAACACTTTAGGAGTCTGGAAAAACCTGACATGCTAACCAGACCCTATACTGACACTCAGGCACGCTCCAAAATGCGAAGAGCTGTTTGTTCTGCCGCTACGAGCGTGTAGAATTTGGTTTTCATGAATTGCTAGAATTATAACAAAGGAGGAAAACAAGCTTTCTGGATGCTAGATTTGCATTTTAAATTACACTCTGTTGTGAATCATCCACCAAATAATTCTAGCAATCGGTTGTTTTATTTAGAAACATCGTTAGAGAACTGCAGAAAGTTAACATCATGTTTTTACAGTAGAGCGATCGATTCTCATCTGGAGATTTTCTATATAGATTTTTTTTCTCCAAGCAAGTCTGAGTGTAGACAAGTCTGCAACAGATCCTTTTTGTAAAAAAAAACCTAAAAAGCACATAATATACATGTATAAAAAACCACAACAATAGATGATATCAGTAATTGAGGAACAATATTTCAGACTTTAGATTAAGTTACTTGGAGGAAGATAAGGGAATTCATTCAGTGGTTTAAATGCAGGATGAAACAATACAGTTTTTATGCCTCGGAGGCAAGAGAGTTTAATTCTTGAACAAGACAGGAAGGAAACAATATGATTAAACATATACGTTCTCACAGGAGACACACACACACATTGTGCCATACACTATAATAATGATATATGCTTATGCAAATCCTTGATTTCCTGTGGTGTAACAAAAGAGATATGGCAATATGTATCTATATGAAGTCTGTTGTTGCTGTAATTAATAAGATAACATGCAGTAATCTTACACAAACACTGCATTTATTTCAATCATAAACCACCATAATTATTAAAACATTTTGAAATAAATATTTATTTATTTTTGCTCGATGGCATATTGTGATTATTTTTAATTACGAAACAAACATTATCAGCAGTGCTTGAAATTGGCCTGAGAAATTAATTTAATTAACGTTCCTAAATTACGCCGAATTAATTGTTAAATTTCTAAAGGCAGTGGTCCGAGGCCCAGCGCGTTATATTCATATCTGTGCTTATTCAAATGAAATCTGCGCTCAGCACATAGTGCACTTTGCTTGCTTGCTGGCAGCCCTCTGGTGCTCTCGCACGGTCGGTTTTGGGACACGATGCAGGGCTATTGCTGTTTGTGGAAATGTTATTCTAGTGATTGGCAGTCTGCCATTATTCTCTCTATGTAATAAAAACCCTGAGTTATTTTCTGTGTAAAATCCCAAATTATTTCACATTAGAAACCGCACGTTATTTATTTGCCCAGTTATCAGTGTGTGTTATTTTTTTTAAGGCAATAAAGAAATGGACATGCAGGCCTACAAATACAGAAAAACATGAATTTATTATTTTATAATCAAGCGCATGTTCAATATTAAAAATGCTTGTAGTTTGTATAATAAAACATCCTTTATTAACAGTTATTGCAGCTTTCCTAAATAACTACATTTCAGGTTAAACAGTAATATTCTGTAAATATTAAATTATGTTCTAGATTTTTAAAAAAAACAATGAATGTATCCCCTGAAAGAATGAGTTTTGACCACGTACAAAAAGACGTTTTAACGCCGCAACCAATATTTCGCTGATCTTTTTGTCGTTATATTTTTTAAATTGATTTTCTGCCAGGTTGTGCACCAGCAGCAGGTGAAGGGATCCCAAAAGCCGGCGCAATCTGCCCCGCACACACTCCTGTGTGAAACTAACACACTCCTCGCTGATAGCGAATGAAGTAGCTCGGTTTTTTGGAATCGTGTGTGCATTTTTATGGAGAACAGATAAAAATAGCCACTCCAATTTTCTTGGTCGGTTGTTGCTTTTTCTCGGCCCTGGCAGACCCCTACAGACCAGCATTCTTGCCAGAGAGCCAAGATATGTCCTAGACGAGCTTCACACACACACACATTGCCCTGCTCGGTTCACAGACACAGTCCTGCTGTTGAGGGCCGTTTTTCAAAATAATCAAATGGGATTTTATGTAGACGTGCATGTTTCGCTTTCATGGTGGTGTCTGCTGTGAAAAATCTGCTGTTATTTTTGAACTTTAGCTAGTTTACTTTTTTTTGAGAAATTACAGTTGCTTTATTAGGGCAAAAAAGTAACTTTTTTTAAAAGATATTTTTAAGGATGTTTGTAAGAGTTAGCCACACAGACTAATTTTCGCTCCCTTGTCCTTCCTCGCAGGATGAATTCCATCCTTTCATTGAAGCACTGCTGCCCCATGTGAGAGCGTTTGCCTACACTTGGTTCAACTTGCAGGCCCGCAAGAGAAAATACTTCAAGAAGCACGAGAAGCGCATGTCTAAGGAAGAGGAGCGAGCCGTAAAGGACGAGCTGCTCAGCGAGAAGCCGGAGGTCAAGCAGAAGTGGGCATCGCGGCTGCTGGCCAAACTCCGCAAGGACATCCGGCCGGAGTTCCGCGAGGATTTTGTGCTCACTGTCACCGGGAAGAAGCCCCCTTGCTGTGTGCTCGCCAACCCCGACCAGAAGGGCAAGATGAGGAGAATCGACTGCCTGCGTCAGGCGGACAAAGTGTGGCGCTTGGACCTGGTCATGGTGATTTTATTCAAAGGTATTCCGCTTGAAAGTACTGATGGCGAAAGGCTGGTTAAGTCTCCGCAGTGCTCGAATCCGGGGCTGTGCGTGCAGCCGCATCACATAGGAGTTTCCGTAAAGGAGCTTGACCTGTACTTGGCCTACTTTGTGCATGCAGGTAAGTCCCATTTTGAATTGAGTAAATCTGTTGAACGTATGCGAATGACACTTTAGTCAGCGGCAAAATGTGTAAGACAATTTATCATAATGGATTGCACCTCAGTTTTTTTTTTTTTAGGAATTTACAGTTTACAATCCATCAACAGTCAATAAGGAATCAGTCGGATTCAACTCAAATCGAATCCTCCAACCCCAGACTTTTGGCTGAATATGTAAATAAGAGTGAATTTTCTGTTTATTAAGTCTGTTTGAAGTTATTCCTGCTAATTGCTAACTGCAAGAAGCTAACACGGAAAAGTCCGGCGCAAAGATCTGACGGAGCGACTGTTAATTGGCAGAAGGCGGCAGGGGATCTGTCTTGCACTGACAGCGGCACAAACACAGGCTTTCGCTTGGAAGACAAGAAGCGCACTTTGTTTCGCAAGGCAAACTGAGCACCTTAATTACATTCGTTTCCCCGCGCACGCAAATCGTGACACAGAGCGAGCTGGCAGCGCACGTTTCCGCCGTTCCCTGCGTTCCGTACGGACTCGCGCTTTGATGAGGTACCGATAAAAGAGTGAAAACGCCGTGTAACGTGATAAATCCGTAAAACGTGAGCTTTAGCGCCGCGTAGGAAAATCGGGCTATCTGGCAGACGGCAGGTTGCAAAACGGGAGCGTGTGAATTACTTTGACTTGGTGGGAACACAAAGGCCTGGAGCCTTTAAGCTTTTTGTGAGGATAAGCACGACACCGTCGCTGAAACGCGTTTCCCCGCGCCCTGGCGAAATCCTTAGTTTTGATGTTCTGAAAGCCTATTCAGTGGGGAACGTCCCGCTAACATCCTAATCGGCGAAGTTACCGTTTCTTTTTGATTCGATGGTGAATAAGAGCCGTCAGCGAGAGAACAAGAGGAAGAAAGACGCGGGAGTCTCTCTCTCTCTTCTCGTCTCTGACCTGCATTCGGGCCGATCAGGTTTCGCCCTCTGTCTTATTTAAAGCAGTGGAGCATTGCTGGAGCCCCCTTGATTAAAAGCCATCTGAAGAGAGCCTGACCTCATACACAGATGGCGAAAGTGGGGCTTCTGAGAGGAGCTAAAGTCAGTAATTAAATTTATCCCACAGTCTTGCCAGGGCAAAGGGGTGCAGGCCAGCAAACACACCCACTTCATCCAGTCAGTAATACGGCTACCTATTGATATTAGGGGAAATTGCTGGAAGAGAGCATTCAAGTCAATCTAGGTAAACACAAAACGCAAATACTCTAGAGGAACAATAGAAATTTTGACTTTTCAGTTTGTATTTCTGGTGTAATTTGCATTTTTTTGTATTTGCATTTCCCAATTCTTTCAATATTTTTTTTAATATATGTGCAATAATGTTCAATATTTTTCTTATGTAAGTTTAGGTTTGTCCTTCAACATTTTCAATATTGTTCATTATATTTTTCATAGAATATGTAAGTTAAAGTTTGTATTTCTCAGTTCTTTAAACCTTCTTCAATATTTTCACAGATGTTTAATATTTTAAAATGTTTTTTTCTTATAATTTGCACAGTGTAGTTTGTATTTCTTAATATTTTGGTAATATTTTTGCTCTGTTGTTGAGTATTTGTTCAGTAGTTTTTCAAAAAAAAAAATCAATTGTTCTTATGTAGGTTTAAGCTTGTATTTCTCCATTCTTTCCATATTTGAATATTTATCAGTCTTTTTTCAATCTTTTTCATATAAAATGTTAAAGTTCAAGTTTGTACTTCTACATTTTTGTACTATTTTTCAGTATTTTTTTTTTTCCCAATATTTTCCAGTATTTTTTAAATGTATTTTTTATATACTTTTCTGATATACTTTTCTGATAACCCATTTTTTCTAATCTCAGTAGTCACGTAGTTCATAATTTTAGTCAGATGTCATAAATCTCTTAACAGAAAGTAATGCGAGAACTAGAAAAAAACACAAATGTGGTGTTGGCTGAGCGTGAGGACACGTAACCGTGGCTAATTTACGACAGGAGCACTCCACACGTGGGAGAGGTCACGGCTTAAGATGTTAAGGTCATGACCCCATCTTCAAGGCATTTGACCTCCTAGATAAACATCCACTCTCATTAGCAGCCAGTCAAGCGGAGGGCAAGCTTTAGTTTTGGGTTGCCCCCTTGACCTCCTGTTAAAACAGGTGGTTTTGTTTGGGCCACAGAGTGGTGTGCTGTTTAAACCAGCCGAAAGGGGCTAATAGCCGTGGAGACCCAGACTAACATTACACCAGTGACTGTTTCCTTTTAAGTACATGAAAATCAACCGGTTTGTTTGCAAAATCATAGTTATGTTAAATTTAAGACTGAGTGTTTTTTTATTTCATTTTTTAAAAATCAAGTCATGTTCTTCCCTCGCAATATTTTATTTAATTTTATTTTAACATGAAAGTTACCGTTAAAATATTTTAAAATAAGTATTTATTTTATTAAATTTTTAAAATCACAATATTTTCTCCTAGATGTAAGATTTAGTTCCCATTCAAGTTCAAGTCTAAATGACTACTTTTGCAGAAAAAAGGATATTGTGTTGTCATATAAAATTAAAAAGATGCATTAATAAGATGAACTCAATTAGAGTTCTTTGAAGTTCCTGTCATTATATATGTCAACTAAATGCAATTTCACTTGTTGTGAATTGAAGTTGTCTCATTCCAGTGTTTTCAGTCTCAGTACACAATGGAAGGATACCGCTGGTGCAGATAGATAACAAACGCTCAACCGGGCCCGTGTGTACATTTCCAGCCAGGCTGATAGATATTTATACTGGACTTACCTTAATTGACCCGGAGCCGCGTCGAACAAACCGTTTGCGTGTGTAATGTTTGTAAAGATGTCTGACCCACTTCCATATGAGCTCTTAAACAGATTTACTGTACAGTGTGTCTTTCAAAACTAGTTAGCTTTGATGACGCATGCTCGAGGCGCCCTGTCATAAGTTTTTGTAAATTCGTATTAAGTTCTAGGAAGCTGGCTGAAAGTTTTTGCAAAAGCCGGTCAAAGGCTACAGCAAGCCGTCGATTCGTAGAACTTTTTTTTTTTTTTTTTGCGCCAGTAACCGAATCCGCTGATATCTTCAGGCTGACTTTTGGCACATCTTGTGTTACAGCCATTTTATATTCCTCTTCCTTTCCACAGGCTGAGGAATAACAATAATTTGGATCTATTTAAGGCGATTGTGGGATAAACCACAGCCTTTGTTGTGGTTACTGCAGTACACATTGTGGGCTGGGACCTCCCCACCCCCTTGCACCCATCCTCCCCTGCTTTCTGCTCGCTAAATCCCACCGACCGGCTCTGTTACTGCAACAATGACCATGCCACTGTGCTCTTTCACACAGTACCATTCATTAAAAACGAGGTTGTTGGCCATTCATAAAAATACATCGCGCAACAAGTTATCTTTTCTGCCCGGATTGTGCAAACGCCGCTCTGGCACGGACTCAGTGCTGAAGGACCAACTCGGATCCAATGATGGGATACAGCAGAGTCAGTTTTAATATCATTGCATTTGACCTCCTTTTGAACCATTTTTTCCTGCTGCAATGTGATTGGATTAAACGAAGCAATGGTTCTGGGACGGGGAAACATTGTAAGATGTTTTGTTGCACAGCCACTTGCCTTTAGTGGGAGAAATTCTCCTAAACCTGATTGCGAGGCAAATTCGTGTAATCCATTTAATGTGCATTGTCAGCGCCGATCTTTCCTGGCAGATTTGGACCGTGTGAGTTGTTTCCCAAAGTAGGGTCTCAACCGTGCGTTAATGCATCGTGTTTATTGTTGTGGTTCAAAAACGATTGTGTTTGTTTCTTTTCCGACAATTCGTTTAAATTGCAGCTCCATTTCCTTGCTGACATAACTGCGACCTGGGGAGCGCGGGGAAGGGTTTTGAGGGCCGAGGCAGTGGGCAGTAATCTAGAGCCGGCGTGAGCGGTACACCTGTGCTCTGGGCTTACCGCTGTCCCCCTGCGTAGTGAGGCAGGAAAAGGAATGAGGGGGGTTGGCACCAGTCAATTTTTGCTAATTAGTTTTGTATTAACTCCTCAGTCATCCCAGCACATGGCCACTGAGAGAGAAATGGGCCCCGTGATGGGAGCTCGGCTATTTTTATTTTTATCCTCCTTTATTCACACATTTATTTACTGCTTCTTGTGTTGGAGTTGCTACAGATGACATTGCTGTGTGAGAATGTGTTAAGTAGGCCCGTATGGAATACACACTTTTTGCGCATACTTCGGATTTAAATATCTTAAAATGTGTTTATGTTGTCAAGTTAGCTCAAGTGCTTACTAAATGAACACACAAATGTTGGAGGATGTGTATAACTTTAGAATGACAAGAAAGATTCGAGTAGTAGTAGTAAGAAAAGGTAAATGTAAAAGTATATATAACAATTTTATGCATCGATTTCATTGTCAACTATTTAAAGGAATAGTTTACCTAAAAATGAAAATTTGCTGAAAATGTACTAACCCTCAAGTTGTTCCAAAAGTTTCTTTCTTATGTTGACCATAAAAGAAGATATTTTGAAGAATGTTCTTGCTGGTCTCCATTGACTTCCATATTATGAAAAAATACTATGGAAGTCAATGTGGACCTACAGCAGAATGTAGGGCGTAGCGTAAGTTCCGGCGAGAAATGACGAACACGGAAGTGCAGAGGAGAGAGCAAAACAAAACACCGATCACAAATTAGAAGTACAAAACAAGGATTTGTAAAGAAAAAGTTGGAAGATCTCGATATAAGCCAAGAGGAGACTGGTTTTCCTTTGCTGTAAACAAAGCTTCTCGCGAGACCAGCATATTCTCACCGGAGCTTACGCTACGTCCTACGTCATCTGCTGGAACGCCAGTCTCTTGGACATCAATCTGAAAGAAGAAAGTCATATACACCTAGGATGGCTTGAGGGTTAGTAAATCATGGGGTTAATTTTCATTTTTGGGTGAATTATTCCTTAAAGCCAGTTGCAAAGTTTTGAAGATAACGCTTCAATCCCTCCATGCCATTTATCTTGTGATGTTAGAGTTTGAACGTCCAATGTTAGGCAAAAAAGGCATTGAACAATTTATCAGGTTTTGTTGTTTGTTGCTGCAAGTTTAACCGTGTTTACCGTTTCCTTTCGTCCACGTTTTTTGAGAGCTCATGGCTCACAGCAGGCTTAGCCGTGTTGGGGAACCGTATGCAGTGTCTGCTAACGGATCAGACTGTTGTAGACTTCCCGAGAGCAGACATCTTGTTCATTACAGAACAGCAACTTTGGCTAACTTCTGAGAATGGAGCCTTTGTGCGCGCATGCCATTCAACAAGAGTGCCATTGTCTTAAGCCCCAGCCGGCAGCAAACGAGGCATTGCGAGGCCTTTGCCGGGAGAAACTTTGATTGTATTAGGTCTTGATGAGGACTTCATTTGAATGGTGAGCAGACAGCTCATGTGCGTCTCGAGGAGACTAGGAAACGTGTTTTTTTTCCATTATTACTCAAGAACAACACCGTAAATTTGTCAACTAGGCTCTATGCAGCACGTTTGAATTAAGATCTTATGTTTAACAAGCTGTTTTTACAAAGGTAAAATACCTTTAATGTTTGTAAGAGTTACAGTGGAAGCCAGAAATGTCCATTCAGCTTCAAACATCGTAAAATGAATCCCAGCAAGCAAAAGCCTCTTAAACTGGGTTTAAACTGACAGACTGAGTCTGCTTCATCATTAAATCTCTGCTCAAACTGGATCCTCATCACGTGGAGATTGATCTGCATTATAGTGCCCGATCGGTACGTCACAGCTTATTGATCACTGTGTTTGCGGTGTTGAGCAACACACGTCTGGATCTCACAAACCACTGCGCTTTATGTTTCCTAAACACAAATTCAACTGTTTGCCATAGCTGGCGCCCTGGTATCATGAAAGGCCCACTCCCGCTGCCAAGAAAAGAATGCAGGCCCAGTGATTGAGGCACGGGGCGGCATTGTACGCCGGAATATAAAGGAGAGCGCAGACATGGAACAGGACAGCTGTGAGTGTCTGTGGGGGAAAGTTGCTACAGATGGTAAAAGAAGTGGAAAATAAACTACCGTATGGTTGGTAAAATATAGAAGAAAGGCTGGGGGTGTGCTGCTGTACAGGATCCTCTCATGTCGTTGCTGTGTGTGTGTGTTTCTGGGATTTTATGCGTGTCTGTGTTAAAGGGAATATGTTACCTCAATTGCTTGTCTGTCCCAATACCCGTTATGCCCATCTGCTGCTGAGCAATGCACGGATTTGGTCTGTGACTGACATGTGCTAGTCGTGCAAAATCCCTGTTTTCATGGAATTTCATTACATTATATTTGGATTAGGGATATTAGCAGAGTTCTAGGGGATTTGAAGATTATACTGGAGTATTTGACTAACTTTAGGTGTCAAGTCTGGTTTTCAGTGCAATATTTGTGGTATTTCTGAATATTGTAGGATGTTATCATGCAACAATTGGACTTTCAGTTTTATAAGGGTAGGTTTAGAAATGGGGTTACCCTATTTTTGTCACATTTAAGCATTGAGGCTGACGTGGAAATGTATCTAATGTATCACCATTCAACAAGTGAGCTGTTTTACCGTTACATTGAACACGTTTAGGGCTTGTTATTATTCAGAATGTTTGCCTATAGAAAATAATATGGCCTCGAAAGTCCAGAAAAGACATTTCAAACATAGTAAGTAAAGGTTAACCGATATTGTTTCGCTGATACCAATTATTTTTAAACACTTCATAACTGATATGCAAAAAAAAAAAAAAAAAAGTTTTAAAATTAATTAATTTCTGCTTTTTCGTGCAGGAACTGCTACTAATAAAATTCCAACAATGAAAGCACCCCAAAGCTGATATGATTTTTAATGTATTTATTTCTGCTTTTTTTGTGCAGTAACTTAAACGTACCCGATAACTGATGATTTTTAATTTATTTATTTCTGCCTTTTCACGCAGGAACTTAAACCCAATCAAAAAAAGCATCTTAAACCCAAACAAAAAAAGCATAATATGCATTATGAATATTTGAAAATATTATGAGGATGATGATAATTACTAGTATTAATAATAATGAAAATAATAATAATAATCATAATAATTAATAATTTTATTATTACTATTTGTAGTAGTAGTGTTAAACTGTAATATTAACAATGTCTGTTATTATGATTATTAATAGCAGTAGCAGCAGCGGCAGTATTTAAAAAATATATTTATTTATTTTATTTATTTATTTAGCACGTATGGCTGAAAGTTGAATAGTTTTTTTGAATAGTTTTCGTAAAGTTTATATTTATTCATTTGTTATTGTTTTATTTAGAGACATACTAGATGCCATTTATCTGTTGGATCAGTATAGAAGAACCGATTATGTAGAAATATTTGTGAAAATATACTTTTGAGAACTTTTTAAAGTTTGTCAAGATCTCTCTCTCTCTATGTATTTATATATAGATTTTTTTTTTTAGTATTTTTCTGAGAATTACAGCACATTTGCCAACAAGGCTTATGCTCTTATGCAAGGTTATGTTTGGTATTTGTTGTGTTTTTTACGTTCAAATCGTCAGATGTTGTTTTTAATTATTGAATGCAGGGGGAGGGTGTTGGGCTAAGTATGGAATTGACTTTAAATTATTGAACTATTTATCCCCAGAACTGCCCTCGGTCCCTCCATCTGTCTGCTTTGCAGAAATATAAATAAATAAGCAAATAAAGATAATAAGGCTATGGCACACTCCTAGCCAGACCCCGAGTTCTGGCACGATTCTGTTCCTTATTTCTGCGGCACCCCTTCAGAAAAAAACCTCCGAACACACTCCCAATTAGCCTGCTTTGGATTTGGATAGAATGTAAACATCGTCCTTTTAGGGGCTCGTGAGTGATCATGTTTGGAGGGAATTCAAATGCCGTAATGAAAGAATGTCACAAATTTTAACCTCCAACCTGCCCCTTTCATTAGGCTGCAGTCCTTCGACTCCCAGGCCGATATGGGCAGGGATATTTTTGCCCCCGCCATGTGTTTGGCGATTTAAATAATGCACCTGAAATGATTTGTCTTCAGTCGAATACTAAAGATACTGTTTAATTAGCGGTGATTAGAGCAGGATCTCTAAATCATTCCCTTCTGTCTAGTTGCTCCCGGACTCGCCGTATGAGTGAGTATCACTCATTAAGAAAGAGTTTTAGGGGCATCGATCCATTAGTCATGCGACTGAATTACACTAACACAGAAGTTTTTGTTTTTGCACCAACGAGGGATCGGCGGGACTCGTTAAATTGATCACGAAGCGCGTATTCACCCACACTTCCAAAACTGTTTTCACAGACAAAACAAAAGCACCACTTGATTAGCTGTGAACCATCTGGGAACGGGGAGCTGTGCGACCAAGCTAATTGGTTCGATTTGAAAAAGAATGGGACCGTCCCTCTCGTCGCATGCGTGTTTGAATGAGACCCCCTAACCGCAAGTTGCGTTCCTCGCCCCTCCCTCGTCACTTTTTGTTTTACGTTCCCGGTGATGAGCTCCAGTCTGGTGCGCCGGCGCTGGGAAACCTCCCGCTCTTGGGGTTTGTGTTACTTCACAGTTGGGAAACAGCTGGCGTGCTAGAATGTGGCACTGTGTTGTGAAATCCAGAATATTGTTTAGAGATTCTTTTGTCAGTGCTAGTCGAAGTTCACAGCGTTATTAATGGGCCGACGGTAGTTGAAGGCACGCACTGTGTGATCTGTTGGTAAGAGGAGGGTTCAAATCACACCTGTTGGCCGTGGTTTTAGTCAATGCGTTATAGTGATTTTACCGTCATTTAGAGATGTCGGTAGGCAGACATGAATAGAAATGTTTAAGAATTCAGTTGGTATGCGGGCACAAGCTGTCACAAGTTGTGACTTTCATGTGTAAATAATTCGCACAAATTTTTTGTGAAAAAAGTACTATTTATTTATATCCCCTGTGTTCAAAACAACTAAATTGTCAATAGTAGTCAGTCATCTGAGCGACTAATTCAGTCACATGAATTTATTTGGTAAAGGTAATTCCATCATAATTTATGATCATGTCTTTTTATACCAAATAAAAAATATAAGATTTTTTTTTACTAATTTACCTTTGTTTCCATCCAGCATATGCAGTATCTATATTAAATGTTGTATATTTTTATGTATTATATATTTTTATATATTAAAAAAAAACAACATTTTTTTAAATGTATTTACATTTACTCTAGTTTTGCTGCAACTTTAATATTAGGCAATCATGATCTGAGAAAAATTTTCAGTAACACGTCTTTTATGACGAAAAAAAGTACAATTTGTATCCCAAATTTTGGAAATTGTAATTTTTAATTGTTTTTTTGTTTAGTTAAAAATGTGAAAATCGTAGTGTTTCCAAACAGGATATTTTTTTATATCTAATTAAATGTTATATATTTTATGTATTTTTTTAATATTTTACAATTTCATTTTTTATCTGTTCGCACTTTTAATAATTTTTCTGCAACTTTATTATTAGTCAATTATCTGAGCAAATTATTCAGTCACGGCTTTACACTATATGTAATATATATATATATATATATATATATATATATATGTGCGCACACACACACACACACACACACACACACAAATGGTAAAACAATAAAATATACAATAATAAAAAATATACAGTACAATAAAATACTAAAGTATAGTGTGTGTGCGTATATATATATATATATATATATATATATATATTTATATATGTGTATTTTATATATGTGTGTGCCTATATATATATTCAATATATTTTTAATATTTATTGTATTTTTGTTTCAACCTCATGTGTACATAAAAGTGCACAACAAACCCAGCGCTGGGATTGCATTATCTGTGGTAAAGGCTATCACTGTCTGCCACGCTTGTTAAATACACATTTCAGCAGATAAAAGTCAATATTCCAAGAAATGGTACAGGTATGGAGCACTTCCTGTGGGAGATGCCAGACATGGGCCTCCCACTCATGGCTGCAGCTCACATTTGCTGCAGGCCATGCTTTGCCCCACTGTTGGGTTGGGAGGAGCCAATGTATGGTTCAAAGTCAGGCGTACAGAGATAAGACAACAGTCAGACTGAGGAACTGTGTACTGTAACCAGCCCAACTGCTCCTGTCATGACCACACAGGCAAAAATGAGCAATTAGGATTTATACTGGTTCTTGTCTATCACTCCATGCCCCTCAGAGTATCTCATCTTTTTACATCTAACATCGTTCTATCTTTGTAACATGTACAGTTGCAAAATTTGCGGCAGTTCTTGTCTGTTGTTAAATATAAATTACCATGTGTTATCATTAGCTTTTATTTGTGTGAATTGCTTGCCATCTCATCATTCAAGACTTTTAAATATTCGTCTTTCATAGATATGCACTGTTATGAAGTTTCTGGGCCTATTTGCTAATTTTACTTTTGCTAACTTTTCAGCTGCATTATACTTGAAATGGCATCTTAATGCAGCAGTTTTTACTTATGAAACATAAATGTGATATTCCCATTCATTCCTTATAACAGAAAATTGAGTTATATAATGAAACGCAAATTCCGTATTATAGTAACATTTGAAGAATCTGAGCAAATTATTCAGTCACATCAAGTCATGAAGTTTTTGATCATCAGGAATTTTAATTAAAGGTGTTTCCATCATAGTTTATGCGCATATTTTTTCCGCAGTTATCTGTGAATAATACATTGTGTAGATTGTGAAATAATCTTCACACAATGACATGCTAACATGCTAAAGACATGCAAAATTATGCCATTAGCAACAAATCCTCACCTACAACGATCAGCTGTAATTCCACTTTTGATAATAATGATTTTGTTTACAATTATTTGTGAATAATACAGTGACCACCACAGTTGGTGTGTAGATCATGAAATAATCTTCAGTGTTTCATGCTAACATGCTAAAAACACACAAAATGATGGTGCAATCAATAAATTCTTATCTAGAATGTTCAGCTGTAATTCCACTTTTGATATCGCTAATAATATATGTATTTTTCACAATTATCTGTGAATGATAGTGACCACCACAGTTGGTCTGTAGATTGTGAAGTAATCTTCACAGAGTAACATGCTAACATGCTAAAAACACTTGAAATAATGCCATAAGCAACAAATCCTCATCTAGAATGATTAGCTATAATTCCCTTTTTGATATTGTGAATTTTCACAATTATCTGTGAATGATAGATTGACTACAACAGTTGGTGTTTAAATTGTTAAATAAGCTTCACAGTGTGACATGCTAACATGCTAAAAACACTCAAAATCATGGTGCAAGCAACAAATCCACAAATACAACGATCAGCTGTAATTCCATCGCTAAAAATAAGGATTTTTTGCACAATTATCTGTGAATGATACTTTGTCCAGTGTAAGCCGTGAGGCCGAGAGCATCCTGTTGTCGTATCCTCCATATGTCAGTGGCCGACACACACACACACACATACACACAGACAGGGACACACGCTGCTCCGCCGTTTCCTCTGTCCTGGGGATTCTTCAGGCCACCGCTCTGCGGCTTCCTGCTAATTAAATTCCAACGCTGTCCATTAGATGGATAGAGTGAGCGCGCTGCTGACTCAACACAGGTAGGGCAGCGCGCCGTAATGGGAAGAGGAGCTCAAGTGCCCAAGCAATTCATTTGGACCCCATTTTACACATCCCTGGGTCACCACATGCTTTCAAGGGTGGAGGGAGTGAAGAGACGGAGCGGAGAGGGGCGCATAAGCTAATGTCTTCCAAACGCTTTAATTCAGAAACAGACGCCACGCAAGGCTGTGTCCTCTAAAACGTGCCGAGGTCGGAAACGCCTTTGCTTGTATTTGTGTGGTCAGCAGTGTACGGCATTGTTGGTGTTTGACGTTAAACGTTGCTAAACGTTTAATCGAGCATAATACCAGCTTTTAAAAAATGATTATTTGGGTTTTGCAGGCTGAAAACGGACCTTTTAACTTTTCTCTACTGGATTAGCCAGGAGGAGGTCATTGAAAGGGCTTAAATGAAAAAGCCTGTGACCAGTAAGGGAGCGAGCGTCGAGATGAAGTCTGTAATTTGGTTGGTCAGAGTTTGGATGGAGTCCCAGACTGACTTGGTTAGATGCGGTGCTGGATACTACGCCAGGCATGGAGGCAGGGCTGTCGATATGTCATACGCTTTTACACACTTTCATGTCAACAGGAATGTTTGCTTTGCTCAGAAGCTGAGCTGACTGTAGGAAAGAAACAAGGGCTCAAAACTGAATTGTCAGGGTTGTGCTCGGCTAAAACCTGAAATATCACCCTCTTCTCATTCTAGATGCAGCCAGAATTATTTGGCCTTTGATAACCAGTAAACAGAAGGTGTTTTCTCTCAGTTACAGCTGTCAGAGATAAAGACTATAAAAGCAGACCTACAGATATTTTCTATTAATTAATACCTTGATATTTAATATTTAATACTTTTTTGTTTTGTTTTGTTTGGATAAGGGTCTGCAAGTACTAATGGCTAAAACTGAGAGTAATCAATAATGAAAACAACTGTTTGTGACGTTTGTGAGTTTATACTTATTTTAGTTTTACAATTGAGTATAAATTAATTTAACTGTACTGACAGACATGCACGTTTTATTTTGAATTTATTTTTATTTTAATTGACTTATTTAGTTTAATTTTTATAAGTGACTGTATAAATGAATTTAACAGTTACATACTGAAAGACATGCACATGCTCTATAATAAAATATAGCACAGTAATTTTCAAAGCCAAATTTAGTGTTTTAATTAACCATAATTAATTAAAATCATGTCAGTAATAAGTTTTTAAATGGACAATAACTTTATTGGAACTACTAGAAAAAACATGATTTTAGTAATATGTTGCTATTCATACTTTGAACAGTTGTTAGTTGCAGCCTTAGTTTTGATTCATTTATGCATACTTTAAAACTTTTTACCTTAACCAATAAATAGCATTTTAATGATGCAAATTGGGTCCTCGTTCTGCTTCTTTTGCACTTTAGCCGCATTTACGAATCCCTGTGAAAGAGTTAAACAGGAAAGCTGCGACGAACAAAACGCTGGTTGAGCGGGCAAGAAACATCGAAAAATTAGAAAAAACAACAAAACTTTCCTTTTCCTCCTCTTTTCGCATTAGCATGTGAATTGCCATTCATTCATTTATGTTCCATTATAACCTCATGAGTGGCCGTTTCTATGGGGCCGGCCCAGCGAGGGTTGCGCACTAAAGCTTTGGCGAAGATTTAGTGTCAAGCGAAAAGAAGTGTCTTTTTCCGTGCACACCTTTTTCTCCCTTCAGCATCGGTCAGGCCGAGGTGACATTATGCGTCAGGCTATCGCTGAGGCAAAAGCCACAATATGTCAGTGCCCTGCAGGGAGGCACAGGGCACAAGTGAAATTGGGGGGTTCGGCGGTGATTGAAGAGGGAGGGGTACAGCTGGCTCCCCTGGCCTCCCCATTCCCACACTCCCATTCCAATGGGCTGGTTTGTACTGGTATATTCTAATTCACCATTTGCCTAATTAACATCTCATTTGCATAACTTGTTGCACCCCCTCACACACACTTTTCCAAAACAATGCAGGCCGACTGAAGAGACCTAATCCTAAGCGTCTCTCATCAAGATAAAAGCAATCTGCAATTTTAACAACCCTTTTCTGCTCCGCAATTAAAGCGGCCCATCAGAAAGAGCCTGGTGTTCTTCGTTAGGAAATGCATACGTCTCTACAGGATGTAACATAATGTGTACTAACTAAACATCATGACATAATTTCATATGTCACACTCGATGTGGAATGCTTTACCTTGACTCTCATACAGCTAGACAGTCACCGTTTTATAGTGCTTTCCTAGCTTGTTTTTTCCATTTGTACCTTTCAGTGCTCAACAGTAAAGATATATTTCCCTGTCAGGCAAGTAGTTCAGATTTCTAGTTGCCCTGTCAACTTTTTTTTATTGGCCCCAACATTTTTTTTGTGTTTTTTTTTGTTTTGTGCTTTTTGTTTTGTTGTGTTTTGTACATTATTATTATTTTATTTTTATTTATTTTTTTGATGTTTGGTGCTTTGTATTATGTTTTGTTTTTGTTTGTGCTTTGTTTGGTGTATTGTTTTGTGTTTGGTGCTTTGTATTATGTTTTATTTTTGTTTTGTTGTTTTTTTGTCTTGTTTGATGTTTTGTTTTGTGCTTTGTATCATGTTCTGTTTTGTTGTTTTTGTCTTTTTTTGCGTTTTGTGCTCCGTTTTAAGTTTTGTTTTGTTTTCTGTTGTATTTTTCTGTTTTAAAACATTTTCTTTTAAAAGTGTTTTATTCATTTATTTATTTATTGCTTATTTTTTAATAATTACAATTATTTTAAATTATTTAAAAGTTGACTTTTTAAAAGTATTCTTTATTAAGTACATTTGCAGTAAGACCTGAAAAAGTTAAAAGTTTACAGGAATTATAAAAAAATATATACCTTTTTTTTTTGGTAGAAAATTGCATTACATGCCAAAACATTCCTGACTTGTTACTGGGTAATTGTCAACCCATTTTTACTGATGCTATCAAGACAAGTCCTTTCTGCAGTTTTGACCAGATCTGTGTTAGCTATTTACTAGCTAAAAAGTTGACAAGAATAATTGCTTCCAAATGTTGAAGTTTGCAAGGTATAAAACTGCAAAAATCCTCATTGTTGAGCTCTGCCTTCTATATTTAAACTTATCTTGGGTGTGAAACGTGGGAAAAGACTAAAAAGAACAAAACACAGCGCTGTTCTGTCTGTTGAGTACCAAATGCCGGTTTGGCTGCGATAAGTATGGAATGTATAAGAAGTTTGAGCGTCCTTGTGATTCGAACCATATGCGAAGCCCTTCATTGCTGGCGTGCTGTCATATCCCACAATGATGCGACGGGACCACAGTGCTTCTGACTCCTCAAACTTCACGTTCAGATAATCCTCAAAAAACTGAGATGTGCATACTCCAAAAAACTCATTTTTGGATGGCATCTCTCAATGCGTAGGCCTCTGAGTGCTCAAGGTCGTGTTCGTGCATGCATGTATGTTTCATCAATCAGAAAGCCGAGAGCATCGCTCAACGTGTTTGTCTTCTGTTGCATTGAAATTTTGCGCTCGCCTTTTTCCGTATCCCACCGCTGCGGTTGTCCCGGGGCGAATGCCACAGTAATATTTATACCCCAGAAACTGGGATCAGATACATTTGTTCCTCTGGCTTCTCTTTACGAGTGTTGCACAAAGACTGGTGGTGCTTGAGGTTTTGGAAATGAAAGGGAAATGAGAGGGGAGTGTTTTGGTCAGGCCTGTATATTTTTGCAGGCCTTCTGCACGAGGACCGCTGTGCTTCTCGGTGCTACCGCAAAACACATGAAGACAAGTGCTCGGTTCCTCGCCCCCGCCTTTCCAGCTCCTGACATTTCCACAGTGATTCAGCATAAGGCCGTTTGGAGAAGGAACCAAGTTTGAGGATCAAATGATAGGCCTCTATAGGTTTGTCTTCTCAGGCCACAGGAGAGAAAGGAAGACAATGAGTCTGCATGGCAAGGCCTGACAACAATAATTCAGCTGGCTCCCTGTTTGTTTTTGTCCATGGAGAGATAGCTTTGATTCCACGGCGTGCTTTCAAGACACCGAAAGTTATTGCGCGCTAGAAGCTGAGCTAAGCAGTCCAGCTTTGCGGTGTCCGCTTCAAGGGTTGCAGGAGAAGATGCTTTAGGTGCAGTAAGACCAATTAAGCAGTCTTTCATGACTAGCTTACGTAAAACCTCCGAAAGCCTTTCTAGGGTCCGGCAGCGTTCTTTTTGTAGCGCTAATCAAACCTCAACACAAGCAGCTCAATGTTGTGATGTGTTTCACAATGGCACTTCATTCAGTTCCAACTTCACAAGCTCAGGATTCGTTTTAAACGTCTTAAATTCGCATTTCGCGTTGCGATTCGCTTTCTTTTCAAGATAAGATGCATTAGCTTGATGGCTTCCACTGTGCCTGGCCTCGATACGTGACTTTCTTTTTGGATTAATGGGATATGTGGGGTCTGTTCAAAGCAGTCAATGGAATGACTGAGTCTTTGTGTAATGTGAATTCATGTATTCAGTTATCAGAACAGCATGAGTCATTGATCTGTTTATGGCTATATGATTCGGGACGGTCGTCCTGGCGAGAGAGGATTGTACTGTAAATATCCGTCAGCTCGACTGGGAATATCCGAGGCAAATGCGCTCTTCCCCCTCAGGGGTCCGGCCTGAGACTTGACTCTATTTATGCACGGCTGGTGAGATGGACGTGGCACCAGGATGACCGGTTCACCCTGGAGTGTTGAAGAATGCATACAAACAGAGGATTGTTTTGCTTGTTTGGAACATAATTGGTAGCTTCTTATGTCGACCTGCCTGAGTTTGTGACTTAGCAATGGATCTTTCTTTTTTTGCCACTTTTATTATACAGAGACTGTAGAGAGAGATTGGAAATAAGAATAGAGGAGCCAGACTCAAACCTTATGCCACATACACTCAGCTGAAAATGTCAGGAGAATTTTTCTTTATTTTATATATATATATATATATATATATATATATATATATATAATATTTACTGTATTTATTATTTATTTATTTATTTTTTTAATAATTCAGGTAATTGTTGATCCCCCCCCCCTCTTAATTCAAGGTGTTAGATGAGCTGTAAATTGATTGGCTTAATATATTCATTGGACTATTAATAATTAATTTATTGCTGCTTCTTTTTTAATTATTTATTTATTATTTAATAACTTTTTGTAATTGTTTATTTAGGTATATTAGGTATTTAGTTTTTACTTCTAAACATTTAAATGAATTAAAATATCCAACTTTAAATAAATTATACAATCTATTACATGTAATCTAAATATAATGATTATTTGTATACATTTATACATGTATATGGACTGCATGATTATAATTATTGCATTTATATGTACTTATTAAAATAAACAATGTTATTTACTATAAGTTATTTCTATTTTAATTTGTATATTAAATACTTTTATTACACACATACACAAACACATAATAATAATAATAATAATAATAGTACTTATTATTATTATTATTATTATTATTATTATTTAGGTACTATGTGGTTTCCTTCTAGTTTGAGGTGTTAGGTGGTCCACAAATTATATACTAGTCCACCATCTGAAAAAGTTTCTCAACGACAGGGCCTTCATATGAATTGTTACCAGCTCACTAGCTGTCTCCCACTGTGCCTGGCACTGTTAGCGATTCATAGTTGCATAAAAATAAAAGCGTTTGTATAGGAAAGCCCATAAAGTGAAACATGAGGACATGATTTGAGTCAGTGCGATGCCATTAGATTAAACTCCATAATTAAACCGAGTGCAGCAGTCGAGCACGCCGGGGATGTCACAGAGGACAGATCCGCAACAAACAACAGCGAGAGAGAGAGAAAGACACCTCTCTGGAGTAAGGGCCGTTGTTTGAGAAGATGCCGCCGTTGTCCCGCTCGATATTTGCACTGTACAGAGGTCTGTATCCTCTCAGCTCTCACCTTATTTGCTCGGGAAACACAGAATTATCTCCTTTTCCCCCTCCGTCCCCCTGCGCAGCACATGATATTTAATCCGTCATCTTTGTTTTCAACAAACACGGCGCAAGCTGTTGCTGGCAGGCCATGAGGCTCAGGGCCCATCTGGAAAGCGGGCCGTGTGCAGGGGAATTAGAGGGGAATTTAAGTAGGGGTTTGCTTGGGAAAGCCTGATAACAGTGCGGTACCGTGGCCCGTTGGCATCACAGTGGCTTCTCTCCACCCCCCTTCCCAGTCTGCAATGTATTATTGATGCTAAAGTGGGTGGGGGGGTTATGTAGGGGCTGCAGCCTTTTGTTTTTGTTTGTTGACGTTGGCCGCGTCGTATTGTGTTGGGCTTACCGGTTTTCAATAGCGAGGGATGGCAGGGGAATCCCCTGGTTTCTCGTTCTCAAGATATGTTAGAGCTAAAACTGTTTTGGTTAAAGTAGTACGTGCGATCGATCAGCAGGCATTAGATTTCCGTCACTGTCCTCGCAGCGGTCGTGCACGTATCTCACCTGCAATTACCGCGACGGGCCGTGATGAATGCGCTCGCACCAGTAACGCGCGTCTCAGCTGTAGCCGTTCCCATGACTCGAGCCCGATCTTGAGCCCGATGACTTCGGTGCTCGATCAGCCGCCGCGCTACATGTTTCTCAATCTGTATCAGGATTAAATCGATAGAACATGCTGACGGTGGGCTCTTGAAGTCCGGGCTTTAGTTCGGATTCAAAGGATTAGCTTTTGATTTGTTGAAATTGATTGGAATTAGAAGCATTGCGACTCGGCGTGCAAATAAATATGGAGCTTGATTCTCACGGTTTAATCCGGGAGCGAGAGAGAAAGATTATAACGGTTTATTTGAACATCTGTTAGCAATGAGGTTTCGATTGTAACTAGATTTTTTACCTTATTACGAGGGAAATGCTGTAAGTGCCTATTAGACGACTTATAATCTCTGTTCTGACAGCTACATAATGCAGAAGTTAATCTCAGCAATGAAATATTGGTTTCATTAAAAAAAAAAAAAAAAAAATTGAAAAAAAAGTTTTTTTTTTAGCCATGGATTCTTTCAATCATAATGAAAACGAGATGAAAAATGGACATCAGGAGCACTTTTTCACAACATAGACAGTATTTTTTTTTTGCTAAACATTGATTTATGTAAAAAAAATAATAAATAAATAAATAAACAAATAAATAAATAAAATTTTGTTTAATGTAGCTTTTTTAGCATTTTTGTCAACTAAATTTATTTTTATTTTAACTTATTTTAATATAAAATATTATTTGTTTATTTTAAATATTGATTTATTTAATAAATAAATGAATGAATAAATAAATATTATTATATATAGTTATATATATTATTATATATAGTTTAGCATTTTTGTCAACTAAATATATTTTTATTGTTGTATTAAATTATTATTGTATTAGAATTGTATTTGTTGATGCAATTCTAGTGCTATTTAGAGTAAAATTAAGTTTAAATTATTAAATATGACAGGACAAAGTCTTTAAATCTTAAAATTTAATTTAGGATATTTACATCAGAAGACAAAAATTAATAAATATTAGCCCTGAATACTAAAGAAAATTATTTTTGAGGAAAAAAGTAAAGTTTAACATGCTTTATTTATTTATTTATTTTTTTAAGCGTATCCTTGGATTCATTTCTTGGCTGCTGGTTTGCCGTTTCTACGCTTTCCATGAGGTGCAAGAAATACCCGTCATGTGTTACATTTTTCTCTGCCTTGGGGCTCAAGCTACTTTTGTTCTTGTGGCGTGCTATGCCAAGTTAACCCATCTGCATCATAGTGTTATCTCTGTGTTTCTGTCCTGAGCCTTCTGGCATTGCCAGGTCATTAAACTGTATCTCCACACAGCTGAGCCTGTTCTTTAGCCGTAATAAGCATCGCAGCTATTTATTAGAGTGTGTTTCTGCTTTATTTATCAGTAATCGGTTGTGAAGGTGCAAGCTTGAGTCTCACGGTAAAAAGAGAACCATATGTAGCTCTCATTTTTATGCCGTTATGTGTAGGGTGTTGTTTTATTGACTTACGTTTGTTCTTCTGAGTCTTGTTCAGGTCAGTTCAGCCTATAAAAGAGGCATGTGAAGTAGTGGACGCTACGGTGAAGAGTCCTGCAGGGCTGTGAAACTTTAGAGGCATAGGTGACAAATCACCCAACCTTCTTCCCCCTTGTCTCATGCCCCTCCTTTTCCTTCCCTGCACTCTTTCACCCTAAGAGGGGATAAGTCTCTGATGAGAGCCAGACCAGTTTATCCTGCCCCACCAGGAAAGCTTTTTCCCATCCTTCTCTTTCTCTCTCGCTGTGTCTTCCTTGTTTGTTCTCTTTTTCACTCTTAAGGTGCAAAATTTTCAAGCAAAAAAAGGTCCAGTGTCTGTTGTCAATAGTAAAGCACAGCTCACACAGAAGTCACTTTAAAAAAAAAAGTAGCTTTTTATTGGGCAACACGGAAAAATTTGTGAACGAAATATTTCGGAATTCCTAATTGCGTGGATTTGTATTGGAATGACTGGATTTCGCCTGTGAAAATTTGCGAAACAATAGTAAATATGACTGAACATTTATATGCGTTAAAACGTCACTTTAAAAACCGGGTAAAGCTAAGAAGCTAAAGCTACGTTTTTTTTCCGTTGTGCTATTTTTAACTTAACACACATCTTAAAAACATCCATACACATCCCACATCCACAGTTAATTTGTGTACGCGGGATTCAATTTGACTTGAAGTCTTCGCTTAAATATCATCGCACACTCCAAAAACAGTTAATGTTAACCAAGAACTCTCTAGTTGAATAAAGACATGTATTTGGGTTCAACCAACCCTTTGTTGTTGCGTTCAAAAACAAGCTCTCGTTTTTACATTGCACTATTTTCTTTACTTGATGCATCTTAAAAACATCCATACGTGATTGTCTATGCATCCCACATCCAGTTAATTTGTGTACGCGCGACTCAATTTGACTTTAAAGTCTTCGCTTAAATATTATCACACACTCCAAAACGAAGAACATCTAGTTGAATCAAGGCTTGTATTTGGCTTCAACCAACCCTTATTGGATGAATTTATTAAGAGGGTGTTTATGTAAGACACATTGTTGCATTCAAAAACAAGCTCTCTCATTTATACGTTGCGCTATTTTCGTTACTTGATGCACCATCTTAAAAACATCTATACGTGTTTGTCTACGCATCCCACATCCACAGTTAACTTGTGTACGCAGGACTCATTTTGACTTAGTCTTTGCTTCGCACACTCCAAAACAACCTTCGCAAACACAGTTAACGTTTACAAAGAACATCTAGTTAAATCAAGACTTGTATTTGGGTTCAACCAACCCTTATTGGATGCATTTATTTGGAGTGAATTTATGTGAGACACATTATTGCGTTCAAAAACAAGCTCTCTCGTTTTTATGTTGTGCTATTTTTTATCTGATGCACGATGGCAAAAACATTCATGCATGTTATTCTACACATCCTACGCCCACAGTTAATTTGTGAATGGTGGGCTAAATTTGAGTTAAAGTCTGTAATATCATTGCGTACTTCAAAACAAACTTCGCAAACAGTTAATGTTTAAGAAGAATGTCTAGTCGAATGAATGAAGGCTTGTATTTGGGTTCAGCCAATTTTATCAGATCGATTTATTAGAGGGCACACACAATGTTGCATTCAAAAACAAAATCTCAGGGTCTCTCGTTTTTACGTTGCGCTATTTTTAACGTGGTGCACCATTGTAAAAGCATTGATATGTGTTCTTCTACACATCCAACATCCACAGTTAGTTTGTGAAAGATGGGCTCAATTGTTGTTCTTGTTTTCACATTGCACTGTTTTTAATCCCATTTAAAAGTGTATGTTAAGACTTAAGACTTGACTTTTCAGAGATAGTTAAAAACTAAATCTAAATCTACATTAACTAGGTAACTGACTACTCAGTTGTTGGACCGGTGTAACCCGTCCCTATTAGGAAGTTCTCTGTTCAATGGCCAAACGTGGTTCCACTGGCAATTAGGAAATGAGAAGTCCTCTGAGCGTGTTTCCAGGCCATTTGGAGTCAAGATGATGCACTTTAGACACACTCTCAGACACCCATCGCTCACTGTAAATCCTAAGCACTTTAAGAATGCTCGCCCGTGGTGGGGGGTGGAAACATAAAAGCGGGATCAACAGAAGGGTTGCCTGGTAACAGTAGACGGCGGTCACAGTAGCTCATGGGAGCCCAGACGAGGCGCGGGGTCGACCCTGTGCCCTGATGTGACTCCCTACTGACTTCATATGCTGGAAATCCGTTCTTATCACAAACCTACAGGTTCAACATGACCTTATTAGTACTAGCACTCTAACATAATAATAAAAATATTAATTCATTCGTTTAAAGATAGATATAAATATTTTTAGTGTTTATTATATTTTGTTTTATTTATAGTTTTAATGTGCATCTACTTATAATATTAGTTTAATTCCATTAGTTATTTTGTTCAAGTAAAATATTTATATTAGTTTACGTTTATTGTTTAATTTTAATTTAATTGAGATTTTTAATTGATTCCAGTTTTAATTAGCAAAATATAAGCCCTTATATTTTATACAAAGGCTTAAATATACATTTTATTATATACACAAAAATACATTTATTATACACATTTATGTATTTATTTAGTTTTATAGTTTATTCACTTTTTAATTTTATTTATTTACATTTTATGTTAATTTATATTATTTGAATTATAATTATAACTAAATTATAATTATATTTAGATTTTTAATTGTTTCATGTTTACATTGCCAAAATATAAACCCTTATATTTTATAAGTTAATATTTTATATTTATATAAATATATTTATATATATTCATACATTTTAAGGGCTTAAATATAACACATTTATTTATTTGTTTATTTGTTTGTTTATTTGCAGTTCTGTCATTTATCAACTTTTTAATTTAATTGTATTTATTTTGTTAAAGTGGAAATTTATATTTATATTTATTAATTTTATATATTTTTATATTTTATTATATTTAGATTTTTAAGTGTTTCAGGTTTGAATCAACTAAATATAAGCCATTATTGTATATAATTAAATTATAGCATTATTAATTTGTTTGTTTCTAGTTTTATAGTTGTTTTAATTTAATTTCTATTTATTTTATTCAAGTAGTTATAGTAATTTATACTTTATTTAATTTAGATTTTTACATGTTTCAGGTTTGAATTGGCAAAATATAAGCTTGTTTATTTTGGATAAGGGCTTAAATGTTATATAAATAATAATAATAAT